>VSMD01075454.1:0-79275 GCA_008750895.1 Mirza zaza | reverse complement strand
AAGAAAGAAAGAAAGAAAGAAAGAAAGAAAGAAAGGAAGGAAGGAAGGAAGGAAGGAAGGAAGGAAGGAAGGAAGGAAGGAAGGAAGGAAGGAAGGAAAGAAAAAAAGAAAGAAAGAAAGAAAAGAAAGGAAGGAAGGAAGGAAGGAAGGAAGGAAGGAAGGAAGGAAGGAAGGAAAGAAAGAAAGAAAGAAAGAAAGAAAGAAAGAAAGAAAGAAAGAAAGAAAGAAAGAGTCTACCATCATTAATGTTATATATCAGCACTCTGAAAGTTCTAACCAATGCAATACAAGGATAAAAAGAAATAAAAGATCTAAATGTGAAAGATAACTTAGCATTGTGAACTAAAAATAAAATCCTAAGCCCTCCTCCCACACTGAACAGACCCCTCTCAGCCAAGGGGACCCGAAAGGAACCTTAAAACTGAGCTCCCAGCCATGACAGGATGAGAGGTTGGACACACAGCATCATTTTGCCCCCTAAAGGCCAGACCAGTGTTCTTTCCTGATATAAGACCACCAACCATGAGTGGTTTCAACACTCTATAGAACATGCTCAGAGAGGGATTTGGGGTCCTTGTTTCACCTGTTTGACATAGAGGGTGGCCATGTTTAATCATGGATCCCATAGAAGGATAGAAAGCCCCATTGTGTGGGCACATAGTGTCTCTGAAGAAGTTTTGTAGTATGCTCGACATTAAGAATGAGAAATACAGCCAGAAACTTCAAATTCCATTAGTTCTAAAATTTGAGATTCTCTTCTTTTGGAAAACATGACTTCAGAGTGTTTTAAACCACTCACATGCCTTCCAAATCAATACCCAATATCCATGTAATTGACTTTCACCTCCCTCTTTGTTCACCCCTATTGTTTTCAGCTATATTATACACACTCGCTCGAATTTTTAAAAATCTGAGTTCTCTTTCCCATGAAAGCTAACAGGCTCCAAGATAGTGGCCATATGTCTTGTTGTGCACACCTCTGGCATATCTGTCTTATGAACATTTCTTTGGCAGCACTTGATAGTGCTTAATAGGCACGGCTCATCCTTCAAGTTTTAATGCTTTGCACAGAATGTCGCTTGGCTAATGTTGCAGGTCTACCTTCATTTCCATTCTAAAGCTCTTTCCCACATGGACAAAGGATGCTTTCAAGACAAACCAGAAAAGCAGGTGGAGCCCAGAATATGATTGTTGAAGCCACCCTGACTGTGACAACTGTCTTGGAGACATAAACTCTCCTGTAAAAGAACAGTTCAGGTAAGGCGACAATCACATTACCAATGGGGATACTTAAATGGCAGGGCCCTTAAATAGTCATGGTTCAAATAGATACTAAATGTTCAACCATTGTTCTATCAAATAAAAACAAATCAAAGTAAATCATTAATGCATTCATTCATTCATTCATTCACTCAACTGCGGAGTATGCCCTGTCCAGCTATTCTGTCCTGGTACTGTTCCAGGTTCTGGGGATACAGCAGTGAATGATACGGACTTGACTCTCACTGACAAAGTACAAGAAGGAGAGAAAGCTTGGGGAAAAATAAGTATGGAATCTAAAGGAAAAAGAGAAATGGACAGCTAGACTGGAAGCTCCTGGCTTTCAAGGTCAGGATAGTCCTCTCTGAAGGCTGACATTAAGGCTGCGACCTGAACAATGAGAAGAAACCAGCCATGCAAATACACATGCAACAAAATAGAATTCTGAGAAGATGGCCTGAAGACATAGAGCCTGGTTTGCTCGTGGTGAATTACACTAATCTATAACTTTGAAATGCATTCAAGGAAACAAAGAGAGAGATAAGCTGATGGACAGATAAAAGGATAGATGGATGCTAGAAATGTGGTAAAACAAATGTGGCAAGATGTTAAGTGTAGAGACAGGATGGTGTATGATTCTTTAACTTTTCTGTATACTTAAACATTTTTATAATAAAATATTGGAAAAAAATTAATATGTCTCAACATCTTAGACTTATTTTAAGTTGAATGATGTTACGAGAATTTGATTTAGTTTGTACAAACTAAAATAATATTTAGGACACTGTGAGATTTTCTTGATTAAATTTAAAAGCTTCTGCACAACAAGGGAAATAATCAATAGAATAAATAGACAACATATAGAATGAGAGAAAATATTTTCAAACTGTACATCCAATAAAGGGCTGATACCCAAAATCTACAAAAAACTCAAACAAATCAGCAAGAAAATAACCAAGCAACCCCATTAAAATGTGGGAAAAAGACATGAACAGAAGTTTTTCAAAAGAAGATAAATAAATGGCCAACAAATATTGAAAGAATGCTCAACATCACTAGTCATCAGGGAAATGCAATTTAAAACTACAATGAGATACCACCTTATATGCCTTTCAGAATGGCCAATATTAAAAAGTCAAGAAAAATAATGGATGCTGGTGTGGATTTATAAAGAAAGGGACATTTATATGCTTTTGGTGGGACTGCAAATTAGTACAACCTCTGTGGAAAACAGTATGGAGATTCCTCAAAGAAATAAATATGGACTTACCATTCAAATAAGCAATCCCACTACTGGACATCTACCCAAAGGAAAAGAAGTCCTTATATCAGAAGGACATCTGCACTTGAATGTTTATTGCAGCACAATTCACAATTGCAAAGTTGCGGAATCAACCTAAGTGCCCATCAATTCATGAATGGATTAACAAAATGCTATATATATTGTTTTAATATCTTAGATCAAGGCTTGGAAGACTTTTTCTGAAAAGGATCAGATAGCAAATATTTGACACTTTGGCACTGGGTCATAGGGTTTCTGTTGCAACTACTCAACTCAACATTGTAACCCAAAAGCAGCCATAGATAATATGTAAATAATGGGGTGCGCTAGTTTTCTGCTTTGCAGTTGACCCTTGAATGCCATAAGGGTAAGGAGTGCCAACCCTCTTCCCACACCAATCTCTCACTCAAAAATTTGCACACAACTTTTGACTCCCCCTAAATTTAACTATTAATAGCCTTACCAATAACTCAAACAGTTTATTAACATTAAATGCAGTAGCATCTACATACATTTTATGCATTCATGACATACCTAACTTTTTCTTAATTTTTTCAGTATTTCTAGGCTATGCAGTTCATCTGTGAGTTTTTTCAAATTGTCACAAGCATCCAAAAGTTTTTCCAATATATTTATTAGAAAAAAAAATCCATCTATAAGTGGATTTGCACAGCTCTGACCCATGTTGTCCAAATGTTAACTGTATTTATGAAAATGGGCAGCAAGTGGATATGGCCGATGGCCACACTTTGCTGCTGTTAGTGTCAGTCATATGATTATTAATTCTTGGGTAGTTTTATTTACTATAATCTTAAACTTGCCCAATCAGTTATTGGATATACTTAAATGAATATAGATTATTAATTGTATAAATGTATTTAACACTTCTACAGAAACTGCAAATAATATAAATAATTTAAGTGTGTTTAGTAAGGTGACTTGAGCTAGTGCAACATTAATAACAATAATAATAATCAAAAGGCGATTGTTTTTATTTTGTTAGATTCATTGCTAGTGTAAATAAACCTTCAATTGGAACTCAAAAGCTTCAGAAAAACTAATTTTTAAAGTTTATCATCCTGAGTCATTTGGATATTGATTTATAACCCAATTAGCTATAATTAGTCCTGTCTTCACACTTCTCTGATATATCAAAAATTCACACCAATATAAACCAGGGTAAGGGATTTGGATTCATTTGAAGTAAAACGCTAAGTTAACAGAGGGTTTTATATAGGAGAATGGCGATCGGACTCAGATTTTTAAGAAAGATCACTCTGGCTGCTAAGTGGAGAATGGATTTGGGTTGGCGGGTGGCAACCAGAAGCAGAAAGGTCAGTTAGGATCCACTGAAGCCATTATGGCTTGAGATGATGGTGACAGGGACTCAGTGAGCAATTTGACCAAATGAGGCAAAGACAACTTCCCCAATTTTTGGCTGGAGCTGCCGGGTAGATATAGATACCATTGAGGCTGCAGCCGAAAGGAGGAATGGCTCTGAGTGATTTCTGCCTACTGAATGACAGTAAAGAGGTAGCCTGGGTGGTCCTGGGGACAGATTGGCAGTGCAAGATGGGCAGCTGTGCTCTTTGATGTTAGTCCAGGGACTGGGTACCTTCTTCTCTGTTGCCCCACCATCTTCTGGGGTGTTAGGTTCCTCTCTTATCCACACTTGTTGTGGCTGTGGGAAGGGGCAAGGGAAGTGGCGGGCAAGATCCATGCTACCCACTTGAATTCCACAAGCCACACCAGCTACCTGCAAGGGACACTGGATGTTTTCTCCAGTGGGTGGTCCTGTGCCCATCTAAAACTCAGGGGTGTCTATCTGTTGTTGATTTTTGTGGAACAATCAATAAGCTTTGTCTCACTATCCAAATGTAAATGCAGAGTAGGCAGCGGAATATACAAGGCTGCAGTTCTGGGAGAGTTTCAAGTTGCGGAGAGACAGATGTTACTTAATGAAACTGCAAATAAAGGAATTTTGTGAGATTAGAGATTTCCCATGATGTATTTCTTGCCATTTGTTTTAGAAACCAGTGTCATTCTCTGTGCATCACAAAGTCTTTTAGCATAAAGAAAGTTGCAGGTATTCTCCACTTGTAAAGCCACCAGCATGTGAACTTTGTCCTTTGGTGGCAGGTGACACCCAAGTGGGTCGAGGCAAGCTGTGATTACTGAGTAAGCTCCTGCTTCTGCACTGGGAACATTGCAGCGATCAGCAGATAAAAATGTAATAAAGAGATCAAGGGATTTACAGGGACATAGGATTTGAAACAATGGAGTCATAAAGAGCAGTTTGGAGAAAATTGTAATAAACAGCAGTCTTGGGAGAATAAAATTTGTGTCCTTATCTTAATCCGTCTTAATTAAATTATTTTTAGTATAATTATAAGGGATGATGTGAACCATAAAGACCTAAAAATTAGACCAAACCAAAATTCTTTAAATGTTTTGTGGACATTTCAAAGGAATTGATATGACCCCCTAAAAAACATTTGGTTTGGAAGTTGAGGCTTATGACACTTTCTTTACACGTGGAGTGAATTTGAGAGAAGGCTTCTTGGTCACACAAAGAACACCTGCGAAGGCACAAGCCAGTCCTGGCTTGTGTGGGCAAAGCCCAAGGAGGGCATTTGGCCTTCTTAGTGGCTTGGGGGTGGAACTGGGGAAAGGTCCCATGCACAGAGGTTTCAGTTTTCCACTAGTGCCAACGGAGGTCATGCAGGACCCCTTTTGGGCCAGTCCAGACTCAGGGCAAAGAGGAAAGGGAGGCTGAGTCCCAGAGATGAGTCAACGGCCAAACATGAGAAATGGAGTCTGACTCTGTTACGTTAGAGCTAGTTGAGAAAAAGGATTAGTGGACTATTCTGGAAAAATATAGAATAGTCACAGTATACTTGAAGCCTCTTATCTTAGGAAAGGTGCCGTCCCTATGGCCTGGGTTCAGAGGCAGCATGATGGGTTAAGAGCAAAGATGGAGCAAGATGACCCAGTTTCAAGTCCCAGCCTGGCCTCTCACCAGCACCGTGTCTCTGGGTGAGCAAATTACTCTTTTTATCTTGGCCTCAGTTTCCTCAGCTGTAAAATATTGATGACGGGAGTCCTCAGTTCATAAGGTTGCTGGAAGGATTACATAGGTTAATATCCATAAGACACTTAGTATTCGTCACATTTGAGCACTTATACAGTATTGCTGTTATTAAAATAATCTTTTTTATACAAAGTAATCTTCAGACTCTCTTTGATAAGTCTAAGTAGTTTAATACATAAGGGAATAGCTAAGAACTTTATTAAATGAACTCTTTTATTTCCTGTTAGAAAAAAGTTAGAGGAAGCTATAGAACTTGGTAAATCTCAGTGTAACATCTGGAAAGATCCTAGACATATGGCCTAGGGGCATGTGTGTCCTTGGGAGACAGGTCTCTTTTCCATCCCAAGTGCAGCTCACCAGAAGGCCAGTTTCTGTTGTAGATCATAAAGACTCACACACTTTTCATTTGTATCATGTAATCTCAAATTCACAAAACACCCCTATTGAAAATCATTAATAGGAGAACTTTGAGTGGTGCATGCTGGAAGGAAAGGAAACATATCAGTAGCATCTAAAGAAAAGTGTGGGCTCGGCATAGGCAAGAGGGCACTTTTGTTCAGATTCCTTTTCTCGGTGGAGAAAAGGCATGTTGGGGCAGAAAGCAGGGATGGAGCTTCTTCTAGAAGGTCCCTGGGCTCTGGTTCAGGTAGAGAGGGAAGTCTTGGCCCCTAGGAGTGGCCCCAGGACAACCTCACACTGGCTGACCTCACAAAGAAACTCCAGGGAAGGAGTGTTACTGACTTCCCTCTCAGGAAGGTAAACTGCCCATGTCCCTGCAGGCATCCAGGGTGACATCAACCTTCTTTGTCTGAAATTACAACCAGACATCTCACCAAGCAACATGGATCAACAGTGATATATGTATATAATATTAGATGGGTTTTACTTATAATATTCATAGGAGAATGTCAAATTATGGGGGAAAAGATTTTTTTAAACAAGGTCTTCTAATAGAAATAACTATGAAGGAATATCAAACACTGGTTGATGAAATACATGCTGCTAAAGGGTTTAAGCAGGACATGAACCAATACCAACAACTTGACTTGTGGTGCATAAACATTAGGATAGATTGGTAGATGGATAGAGGGCATGTGATGAGGCAAATATGGTAAAAAATAGAATTTAGGTGGTGGTTGTATGTGTACTTGCTTTTATGTTCAAATATTTTCAAAATAAAATGTTGGTAAACAAGTAAAAGGCACATTAGTAGTCAGACTGAACCAAATGTTTAACCTCAATAACATAAGTAGCTTGTGGCTACAAGTTCAGGGCAGTTGCAAAGAACAGCAGTTTCTATTACAAAATGTGTGTAAATAAAATGTTTTTGCTAAGTATTAGCCTTTGGACCAGAAGAATGAGCTGTGGTCAGCACCAAGGACAGTGACAAACAGCACTGGTAAACTTGTCACTGCCCAGTGAACACTCACTGCACTGTTAGAAAAAGTTAGAGGAAGCGGCAGAATTTTACAGCGAGAAGAAAGCAGCCCAGCAATCTTTAGATTGAATTTTGTTTTTCATTTTAGTAGAAATATTTTAACAATCATTTGTACAACTTGCCCCTATGCTACACACCTAATAGGCACTGTGATTAGGCATTATTTGAATCCAGAAATCAACAAGACTTGACCCTAACAGAGCTTACAATCAAAAAGCAGAATTAATACGTGTTAATCCAACTGTCAGATGCTCAGGACCCTGCGGGAGACCCTCTGGGTTCACTGTGAAGTATTAATACCCTGTCGCTGTCACTTTGCAAAGCTAATTCCCTAAATATCCTTCTCACATGTTAAATGCAAAATGTAAATGTTGGGCCATGTCCTCATATTCATGTGTTGCTGACTTGCGTTATATATAAAAATAATAACATATAATAAATACTGCACATTATAACATATGTTTGTATTATACAGAATAATGACTTGTATTACACATTTTATTATATGATATGAAATAAAATATAGACAGTAGTACTACATAATAATATAATAATTATATATTTAAATGTATGTATATTATATAGTTATATAACATAAATATAAACAGCTAATATGTTATATATTATTGCTGTATGTGTATATAATATGCATATAACCACCACCTAAATATATATAAAAATAACTATATTTTAGAAATGTAAGCTTGCCAAACAGTTCAGTGAAAACATCTAAAAAACTATCCATCTAATTACAAATACCCAGACATTACATGTCATGGTTCTTTGGTCAATGAATGCTGAAATTTCCCTTGGGAACTTCTTGTGTAATTATCTGAAAATGATAAGAAGTGATTTTAATAAAAATGACTTGAAGTTCAGACAAGGCTTTAGAGTATTTTCCAATGACTTGTGGAATCGTGACATTATGAAACTCTTGTTCAGTTACCAGAACCAAATTTTTTCATTATCCCTAAGATGGATGTTTTGCTAAATTATTGGGGAATAGATTTGTTTGTAATTTAAATGAAGTTGTACTGTTATTTTTTTTTCTGTTAATTGACCTTTTTCTTTTACATTTTCCTTGAAGAGCTCCTGCCTTCTGAACTTCAGAAAGGAGCAACCAAAATTTATTCTTTTAGGAAAAAAAGCAAAACAAAGCAAAGTAAATGAATTACCTTGTTTAGTTTGCTAGAAGGTCACTGTGTTCCGCTTTGATTTTTCCTTAATGTTTAATTTATCTGGACGCCAAGCAAACTCTGGCTGAGCCTCTTCAGCTACAAGATCCAAGCCAGGGTGGTGGGCCAGACAGCATGGTTAAAATTAAATCTGAGTAGGAGACCATTTAGTGGCTGCCAGGGGACAGGCAGAGGGTGGGGAGTGGTGCAACTTTGTAGGGGTAGCACTGGGGAGTGCCTTCGTGTGACGCACAGCTCTGTGTCTGGGTCATGACAGTGGTCACACATGGGACGGGTTTGCAAAGATCTACACACACACATGCACACCTTAACACAGGTTAAGCATAACACATACGCTCATACACATGCACACATACTCATGCACGTGCACACACACCCACACATATACACATATACAAAAACATACGCAGACATGCACACACATACACACACACGCACACACACAATGAGTGTCTGTACAAAACTAGTGCAAACCAAATGAGAGTCCACTTAAATCCAATTAAAAAAAATCTGACCATGGAAATTACTCTCTGACCATGGAAATTTACTCTCATGGAGTAAAAATTATTTACTCCATGAAAATAATTATAAAGAGGTAAACGAATGCTCTAGCTCCTTTATTTTCTTCTTCAGTTGATTCGACCATAATTTATTTATTTTTAACTTTTGGTTGCTCAGGTTACCAGTTGCTAAAAAATCTATTATTAATGACCAAGGAACTAAAAATTCTATTTGATAACAGAGTTGACCATTTCAATAGCTCTTGTTGACCTTTCATGGGTTATGGATGTTTAAAATAATATTCTGAGTAGTAAGAGAGAGATTTCACAGCAACAGTATGAAACATTCTGAGTAGAGTGAGTCAGAATTTCAACATTCATTTTTCCTTTGATGCAAACAGAACTTTTCAGACTGAAATTCCTTGTTCATCACTCACAGTCACCTTCGAACAGCCTTTGCCTGCTGGCTGGCGCACTCCCTCAGGGAAGCCTCTCGGCTGTGTTTCTCTCTTGATCCTGGCCTCGGGCCTGGGACCAGACACACGATGAAGGCTCCTTGCTGCACGGCTGACCTGCCCAGACAAGCCCGATCCCAGCAGGCCTATCAGAGCTGTGCCTCTCCTCCTGCCAACGGCTCCCCCACCCTCCACTTGTCAAGAAGCTATAAAAAAGAGACTTTGCTGATTGCTTAGAGAGGTAACAGTGTCAGAAATTATCAATTCCCAACTGACAGCAGGTACCAAAAGTGACTTCCACCAGGGATGAGTTTTGCAAATAGAACAGCAAAGGTGACCTGGCTTTGCAGGCACTCAGAGCAAGGGCTGGTGTCACTCAAGCCTGACCACTGTTCCTGTGTCTGATCCCACATTTCCACCCAAATCTTCTCTCTGAGGCCTGTGTCCTGCTAGCAGGCGAACAGTCTGACCAGCCCTGAAACATGTGAGCTTAAAATAATTCCCTCTGATCTCTTGGTGACTGTAGGAAGCAAGCCAATTCCCTCCCCCTTTCCTCTCCATTTGAGTTCTGTGAAGTCAAGGGGAACCTGCCTGGAAGTAATTTGCGGGATGTGACTCCAGAGGAAGCTGTCTGTCAGCTGGAGGAGGGGAAAAGATGGGGGACTTTCTGGCAGCGATTCCTGTCCCACTGCTGCATTAGATGAGACTCTCAGATCCCATCCCTGTAGAAGGTCACTCTCCGGCGGGACAGACCAGCTGATTCTCCCCAGGAACAACTGTGACATTGAGAGACCAAAGGTCTCTGCTGTCTCTGGCAATTGGGTCTGAGTGGCAGAAGGCCCGTCCTACCCCTGGACACAAAAGGTGTGATTAAAAACACCCCCAACAGCAGCAACAAAGCAGCCATCAATGTTTCCTTCCTGATAACAAGAATCTTCTCCTGCAAAGAAGAGCTGCAGGTTAGAACAAAAACACAATGCATACCTTGCTCCTAAAGCTTTCTTACACCAAATTTATAGGGAAACACGCCCGTAGGAGAGTGGCTAAATCTTTCTCTTCAGTGCTGAGGAATATGAGGTGAAGGAGAGAGAAGGCCCAGTGCATGGTGCCGACCTGCAGGTGGGAACATTTTCCTCTCTGGACACAGAACCTTCAAACCACTTCAGTACAAGCGTCGACTACAGTTGACAGCCACAGATGGACGCGCACAGTGACTTTAGCAGACAGCCGTGATATCACTTTTCTAATTTTTCATTTGTCAAAATAAAATTGTGAACATTTAAAAATAACGTAATCAAAACATATATGTATATGTTACCTATTCTGATTTACATGACAAGGAAAGCTGCCTGTAAAGTAAAACAAGCTTTCAGTGCTTTCAAGCTTTCCTCATCACACAAGAGCAAAACAGATCTGTCGTCAATGCACAGCACACACTGCCGTGCGGGCTATGAGTGCTGGCTGTGGGCGAGGTTTCGTGGCCGGTGAGTGTGGTCCCAAAGTGGTTAAGAAGTGAAGCTCAGACTGTCTGTGTTATCCCAGAGTGGTTACAAATACTTTTAGAAGTGAGCTAAAATCAGAGCGATGGGACACTGTGACCTGTCCTTTGCTTGTCACCTTCTCCTCATTATCTTGATGGGCTCGCAGAGTCCAACCTGGCCTGGCGAGGTCTCGGGATCTGAAGGGTTGCTGAGAAGCCGGGCAGCTCTAGGGATGGCTCGGCAGGAGCAGCTGCTGGCTGGGCTGGGTGTGCAGGGCCGAGCAGGATCCCGGTAGAAGCATGGGCCAGGAAACGGAGAAGGTCCCCAGTGAGAGGAGGGGTCAAGGGCGGACCTCAGATGCTGGAGGAGAACTTGAATGCCAAGCAGGAAGCCGAGGCAGAGGGCCAGACCTGCAGACTTGAGTGACATTTCAGAAATTCACTTTATTCATCCAGTGAGGGAACTGCTTCATGTTAAAAATGGAGCACCAGACAAGCAGGCCAGGGCTCCCGCGTGTGAATGCACCGTGAAGCAGCAGTTGTAGATGTTCACAGGTCTGGCAAGGCGGATGACGCCCGGGTGACGCAGATCACCCCCAGGGGTGTGACTGGAGCAGGGGTGGTGAGCAGAGTCGTGTGGAGGTGTCCCATTGGAACCATGGAACGAGGACAGGAAGGGGCCAAGGAGCTGCCACTGGGGGAGCTGGGGACAGACGTTTCAGGGGTGGGGGGAGAAGATGCAGGAAAGGGTATGGCAGGTTGGAAAAGCAGCATGGACATCTGGGCTCCTGAACATAAAGGTCAGGGTGACCCAGAGGCCACCAGACACAAGGCTTTGCACTGCCCAGTGAGTTCTAGCCTGCACTTGCTCCTGGGGTGGCTCATATTTCTCTCCAGCATTGCTAAGGCTCATGAGGGTGGATATAACCCAATTCCACAAATACCCCAAACTTAAAACAAAAAATGAAAACAAATTCTGAGTGCAGTGCAGCTTAGCTGAAGCTCTGGTGTGGAGGGGTGGCTGGCTGCTCTTCAGGGATGGGTGGATGAGCTTCCGCAAGGACAGAAGGGGGACACTTGGCTTCTGTTTCCTCTCAGTTGTTTTTTTAAAACACATATAAAATAAAATTTTACATCTAAATCACTTGTATTTCCTTTACAATTTTACAGTGAGCATTTATTGTATTTATGCTAATAAAAAAAGAAATGTAAATACAAAGTTACTTAAGTCAGCCAAGGCAATTATATTAGTAACTATGATCTCAAAAAGAAATCATTTGGTTTAGAAAAAAACAAAGGCAAAACCACAAAAAGATATCCAAGATAAAGTGAAAATATTTTTGAATAAAAATACTAGAGGTTTGCTATAAAGACAAACTTGCAAATTAAAACAAAAAAATAAATTATATTATACAATTTCTCTCCCTTGGATCTGAAGAGCAAAAACTTAGTAGAAACCAGGTGCCCAATCCCAAAGTACTTATAGCTAACAAATACAGAGCTAGATATAACCATTGCATAGCCCAACCATTAGCAGATGAAAGAGGGTTACAGCAGGACTTCACAGTCACACTGCATCACAAAACGCAGGAGAAAGAAACAAGCCAAGCAAGAGACAGAAAGTCAAAAGAAAACAGAATTCAAGGAGTGTTACAGAACTAGTCACAATTGTGTCATGCTGTGTGACAAGCTGATGACACATACATTCAAAGAAATAATAGCTTAAAGACAAGAGGAACAAACAGGGGATGAGATGAAAAGGGAGAGGGCATGCCCAGGGAAACACATTTAAGGAATAAAATATTCTTACTGAAACAAATAAAACCGAAACAGTGAGGATGAGAATGGAACCCACACTAAAACCAGATTATTCACCAAGAAGATCTGAGATGATTAGATATTATCAGAGTATAGATAAACAAAACAAATATGTTACTATAATAAGAGAAGCTAATAGATATGGAAAATGGACTAAAATTATCTAACTTAATTGCTGTCCTTGAGGTTGAAAACACAATAGATGTCAAAAGTACCTGAAAATCTCTAAACTGGAAAAAGAACGGAATCTACAGGTTTGATGAACACATTGGGTTCATAAAAATCAATACGCAATCTTCAACTCCAAGACAATTCTTGGAATAACTTCAAGGACGAACAGAGGACAAGAGGGCAAATTAAAGGGAAAGATGGTTGGGCCCTACACCAGTGCAGTATTCAGTATCTGTCATATTCCCAACAAATAGGTACAACACTAGATGATAAAATCTACCCAGTTAATGAAAAATCAAAGTAAATAACTTTGAAGAGATATAGAGAAGCGATAGGAAAAGCATGGAATCAATATCACTC
The DNA here is from genome assembly GCA_008750895.1 of Mirza zaza. Classification (NCBI taxonomy): domain Eukaryota; kingdom Metazoa; phylum Chordata; class Mammalia; order Primates; family Cheirogaleidae; genus Mirza; species Mirza zaza. The sequence goes on along the minus strand of VSMD01075454.1, from coordinate 66,224 downwards.
TAAGCAAAAAAGATTTACAGGGCTAGAGCTAGGGTAAAGCATGTCTCCATTTCCAAAACTAAAAAATAATAAAAGTAAACTTGTGACATTGTCTCCCAGAAAGCAATTTTTGCTGCCGTAATACCTTTTGGAAGCCACCCTTTCTCAGGATTTAAGTGGTTTATCCCCTAAAAGGAAGATGGAGTATTTCTAAGAGAGTTATAATATTCAAATCAAAGTTAGTCTTAAAATTCCAAATTCTTATGCATTAGTTCCCATCAGTTCTTTATTGTTCCAATTCCACACCCAAGCTAACAAAACGCTTGGTCAGGGCACATTTTGAAGAATCTCTTCACTTTGGAGAGTGGTTACTTTGGGACTTTCTACAACTTTATGAATGGTACCTACTCCACTCCCTATATGGAAATGTAGTCATGACATTTCTCTGAATTACAGCTGATTTATCTTAGCAGAATGTCCGGTAATGATCTGATGGTTGGGTAGGCTTAGGGAGAGGACTAGGAGGTGGGCTCTCTCTATACCACTCACTAGGAGTCCTAGTCGCTGAAGAGCCATAAGTGAATATCTCATCAAGCAAGTTCCAAATATTTAAATTTAATATCACTTTTGCAACCACATTGTGTGTTAAAAATACATCTACATCTCATTGTGTGTTCACTCATTCGTTCAGTAAGTGCTTACTGAATCAAGAGATATTTTCTTTAAGACCAATATTCCAAATTTTATGATGATCTCTTGGCAGAAGTTTCTAATTGTAAAATAATTCAGTGTTTTTGGTTAATAGAGTGACATTATAATACTTCGACTATGTTGCTTTTATATGTATATTTTAATTTTTCTGTTTCATAGATAACCACTTTAGCAACTACTTTTAAAAGTAAACATTAATCAGGATTAAATTGCTACATCTATGGCTCCGTGAAAACAAATGGTCATAGTATATTATTTAAAGTACTGAGTTTGGAAACTGCTTTGTAGCAAATTCAGGAACTGGTTATATTTTTTGTTAAATAGGTTTACCACAGTAGTATACAGTAAGTAAATGTATCATCTCTCTTTTGACCTTTAGGGAGATTAGATCTAAACTATAGAAATCAATCATCATTACTGAGTCATCCATTCACAGAAGATTTGAAATCAGAGGCAGGGTTCAAACCAGGATACGGATATATTGTTTCTTCACAAATCAATTTGTCTGAATCATTACTGTCACAAGCCTTTTCCACATTATTATTTTTTAATCTAATGCATTTTTTTTTGTGACTATTACTTAGTGAATCATCATTTAGCATGAATTAGGCATTTTGTAGGTACAAAACTTAAATTCTATCCAGTAGAATTTTATTACAAATTTTACAAAAGCAGTCTGTTTAAGTGCAGATTAAAAATGATACTACACTCAGGAGAAACAAAGCCCCAAAATGTAATTATTAGTAATTTTATCTGGCACTATTTCCTTTGTCTCAGTTTCTTTTCTTGTGATCCTTGCCTATCATACATTAGTTCAGACAGTAAACCATAAAAGATGTTTCCTTCACTTAGGGAAGAATAAAGCTAACCCTCATAGTGGAAGTTAAGCCCTGCTAACCAAGATCAAAATTTTTAAAAATAAAATGAAGAAAGCAGAATGATTATGTATATTATTTTGTGGGAGAAATATATTGCCTATATATTATATCTATTAAAATATTTTGTTTCCTACTCATGCATAATTTTATTTCTAGATTGCCCTTACTTTATAAATCTGTGTTGATCAAGGTCTTCTTTAATTCTCCATTACAATTGGGAATGTCTACTCTATGATTCTGTTTTGCTACTTGTTAATGATTTTAGAGCTATATTTTCAACTGTTCTTCTCTACCACTGTGCCCAAACCACACTTTTCCTCATTTCCCTTACCCACAAATCATGAATTTTTAAAAAATAATTTGAATTTACTCTCAAGCTATTTTAGCTTTTTCTGTAATACTGCTTTAAAAATTCTTTTTAACACAAAACATGGTTCATATTTATCCCTTGACTATAGATTCTACATGTTCACTTCTTATGCCCATGTTTCACTTCTCACAGAATATTTGCTCAATTTAATGTTTGATTGTATCATGCAATACATACAGGTGCTACCCTATTTAAAATTATACAACTAACTGAATAATTATTAATTTTCAGTTATTATCAACTTAGGAACATTAATTTTTTCACTGAACCTCATTATAATTTAAAGCAAAGACCAGTATTTCTTTATATATAGATATAGAAAGATGATTGATAGATACATTCTGTTCTGTATTCTCTATCAAATTATTTGGGATGTATAATAATTTCTTTGAAAATAATCTCAGTTTGAAAGTACTGAAACCTTTTGCTAGTTGTTGACAAGTAAATAAAGAATGCTGGTATTATTTTCCTAAAATATTAATATAGCCAGTCTGTCATCAAACACATTTAAGTTTCCTATGCCACATATGTTCTACTCAGCAACATTTAGTTTGATTTTTAAAAGAATGTTTTTGCATAAAGGCTATATTTCCAAGGAAATCTTTATTTCTTCACTAATCTAAATGGTGTTCACTATCTACTTTTTATGATGGCCAGTGAAACTTAAAAGAAGGCAAGTCTGAATGCTTTCTCAGCTATAATAAAAGATTCATTTAAAAAATATTCATCACATACATTTTCTGCTAAAAATTGCTATAGTATGTTTAATAAAGAAAATCAACATTGTATAATAAAATACTTATTTATGAAGAAATTGAATAATTTTGTATTTTACATCCTAAAAATTTAAGAGCTATTCTTCCTACAGTTGTTGTATTTCTTCCTCTAAGTTTCCCATTGATAAAATAAACATCTAAATTCTTACTAGCATATCAAATTATCACATTGGTTTCTTATTCTTCCTTTCTTGTGACTCCTGAGTCTCTAGAGTGTTTTGCAATGAAAATCAGTTAGTTTTTTTGTTACATTTGTTTTACTACACAAGTCATAAATACCTAACCTATCTGTGAGAAGAATGTCCTATATGTAAATCATTACTGATAAATGAAACCAAATTTTATAATATTTTCAAAGTTTTACTCTTGTATTCTTTGAATTTTTGCAACACCTTTTCTATATATTTCTATAAAAATATTACATATATTCTCTCTCTTTCTTTAAGACTAATAAATCATGACTAAGGCCTTTAAAAATGAAATGCTTCAAATTAATATTCTGTATCTAGCAGTTTACATCATTAGTGGAAGAGTAGTAGATTGGGAACTAGAAGATGTGTACTCTAAACCCTAATCCTGACTCTGGAGAGATTTGGCTTCCAGTCTATGGACAAGTCTTGCAATGTAGTTGGTTGCAGTATTCTTACTGATAAAATGAAAAGATTAGGGTTAGGATGTCTAAGCCAGCTCTTATTTTTAATAGATGATGGCAGTTATTTTCTTAATCCTGTAAGATCCTATTTTAAAAAAATAGGACACTACGATAACAAAATGCAATATTTCCTGGAAAAAAAATGATACAGACTTATTTTAGTAATCAAAATTTTGTGAAGTTTTTAAAATTGACAAATTAACATTATGTACAACATATTGTACACATTTATCATATACAACATGTTGTTTTGAAATATGTATACATCAAGGAATGAGTAAATCAAGCTAATTAACATATACCTTACCTTGCATACTTATCATGTTTGTGTGTGTGTGCTGAGAACACAAAATCTACTCTCAGCAATTTTCAAGAATGCAATACATTATTATAATACTAACTATAGTCACAATATTGTGCAACAGATCTCTTGAATGTATTTCTCCTGTCTAAATGAAATTTTATATTCTTTGACCAACATGCCCTTGACACCCCCTACCCCCAGATCCTGGTAACCACCATTTTCCTTTCTACTTCTATGAATTCAACTTTTTTAGATTCCACAAGTAAGTGAGATTATGTAGTATTTGTCTTTCTGTGCCTGGGTTATTTCCCTTAACATAATGCTCTCTAGATTCATTCATGTTGTCAGAAATGATAGGACTTCCTTCTTTCCTGAGGCTGAATAGTATTCCATTATACACACATACACACACACACACACACACACACAAACACACCCCACATTTTCTTTGTTCATTCAATAGGTGATGTACACTTGTATTGTTTCTGTATCTCAGCTATTGTGAATAATGCTAAAAGGAAAACGGGAGTGTATATATTTCTTTCACCTACTGATTTCAATACCTTTGGATATATACCCAGTAGTAAGATTGCTAGAGCATATGATGGTTTTATTTTTAATTCTTTAAGGAACTTTCATGCTGTTTTCCATAATGGCTGTACTAATTTACTTCCCTTGCAAAGAGTGTACAAGGTTCCCCTTCTTTCTACATCCTCACCAACACTTATCTTTTGTCTTGTTGATAATAACTTTTTAACATGTGTGAGCTAATCTCTCATTGTGGTTTTGATTTGCATTTCTCTGATGGTTAGTGATTTTTAAGCATTTTTTTCATATACGTGTTGGCCATTTGTATAGCTTCTTGAGAAACATCTATTCAGGACCTTTGCCTATTTCTAAACTGGGTTATTTGTTTTCTAGCTATTGAGTTGTTTGAGTTCCTTATATATCCTTATAAGATGTATGGTTTGCAAATATTTTCTCTTATTCTGCAGGTTGTCTCTTTACTCTGTTGATCATTTCCTTTGCTGTGAAGAAGATTTTTAGCTTGATATGATCCCATTTTTCTGTTACCAATTTTCAAAAGTCTGTGCTTTGGGAGCCATATCCAAGAAATTATTACCCAGACCAATGTTGTGGTCTTTTTCCTCTGTGTTTTCTTTTAGTAGTTTTACAGTTTCATGCCTTATGTTTAAATCTTTGATCCATTTTGAGTTAGTTTTGCATATGGTATGAGATAAGGGTCCAGTTTCACTCTTTTGTACATGGATGTGGGGGTCCACCCTGGAGGCACACCCTTCAAACCCTTATCTCTCCCCTTTGAATCCCAACTGTGGTGACAGCTGAGTGTCGACCAGATGGTCCAGTGCCATCCATTTGGGGGGATAGTGGATTGGCAGGGGAGTTGTCACACACTCCTTAGTGGAGCCTGAATTTCATGGCCACCATCCTGGCTCAGGAGCTTTGATTAAATTATAATCAAAATGTTGGCTGGGGCTGCAGTTATGCAGTAAGTCATGAGAGACTTGACTTAGGCTGAAGGAGCCGCTTCTAAGATGGGTTTCTCCTACAGCTGTTGTTGGCAGGTGGCCTCAGTTTTTTGTCTATCATTCCTTCCTCTGTAGCAGGCTGAACAGCCTTACACATCATCTTTCTCACCATTCCACAGAATCTGGCATTTATCTTGATTGCTTTTAGGAAAAATTCTTCTGAACACAATTTTTCCTTCAACATTGCTGTGAATTTAAAGACACTTCTACTGTCAAGCAAATATAAAAACTATTTGTTTAAAATTTGTCATTTAGAATTTTTTTAACCGTCTATTTCAGAGTTTTTTCCAGTAATAAAAGCTTTTCCTATCTTGCCTTTCTTCCCCTCTTCTTTGACCCTTCCAGGTTAGCTTTTAAGAAGATTATGATGTCAATGAATCATTTTTATTGCCAGGGATATTTGAGTTTCTTTTTTATAGGAATTTTAATACACTTTATGTTTTATGTATGCAGAGTGAAGAGTCCTAAATTGATCTGCTACATTTTCTATACCAGAGAAAAAGCTGAATTAAAATGCAAAGAAAGAAGAATTAGGATGTCTAGTTACAATCTGGACATTTCTTACTCTGGAAAGATCTTAACTGATGTGAAAATAATGCAATGAAAAAATTCCAGATCTTAGATTGGAAAAATCTCTCCAAAGTTTCCATCTTCCTTAATATCACCCTTGAATTATGTTGTTTACTTTTAGCCAGGAGTTTTGGAATAGGTCTTTTCATGTTAAATGTTTTGAATTTAATCTTTAAAACATCAATAAAACTGATGCAATAGTAAAATGTTTGCCTTTATATACTGTGCAGATGAGCTTACACTCATAATTTTTCTCCAGCTGAATTCATTGTTCTGAAGAACTGGAACGGCTGACTCTTTGGGGAATTTTGATATGAAATAGCCACAGGCATAGAGAAAAAGACAAATGGCATTCCTGATTTAGCGGGAGAGTGCAGGAGCCTGAGAGAGAGAAGCGTGGGCAGAGTTTCCCAGAGGCTCATCGGATTTTGTGTTCGCCTGTGACTCCTCTACTGTTTCTCATTCTCTGTCTTCAATATGTGAAGATGGGAGAAAGGTAATTTATACTCTTTCCCTGCTTTACATAACTTGATCTTAAAGTCTCCATATATAAGTAGTCTCTAGCTACTAATCTTGTCTATATCTGTCTGTCCTATAAATCTGTGGTTTCTCTAAGATTCCAATTCCCATTCACCATTTTGATTAGCATTTTGCTTTTGTGGCTCTATAAGTGTCTAAAATGAGAAAAGACCCTTATCACTCTAAGGACAGACTCTTACCACCTGCCACCTCCAAATTCTTCAACTTCAGTGACACACTAAATGCGAAAGATCTTGGGAAATGATACAGGCATTTCAGAAAGAATGAACTTAACTCAGAGACTACTGTAGTTACAGTTTAAGGTCTTCTAGTTACTGGATTCTTTTTCTTTTTCTCTTTACTTTAGAGTAAATGTCCTGACACTTATCTTCTTTTGTACGAACATGTCTAGAATGACAAACACTCTCTTCCAGCAGAAATCTCTGTATAGGATGCCCTTGATTTAGAAAAGAGGAATGTAACAGATTCACTATGATTCATCTGTGTTTCAGCAGAAAGAATGGTGGTAGTTGTTTGTGACTTTTTTGTGTGGTAAAGTATACTAATGGGCCATAAAAGGTATTTAATGAAACAGTTGCTTAAACTTCCTGGCAATTCATTTTCCTTTGTTTGTTTTTTAGCACAGGAAGAAGTGATATCTAGTTTTGTTTTTATTTCTCTCAGAATGTAATAGGGGCAATGGGTAGACAATAGAAATTAAAGTTTTAATAAAGAAGTGGTTAAAATATTTTTCTTGGTTTTGTGGATAACTTGATTTCATCAGCCTCCTGATTATACTTGATTTCATTGTCATATTTCTGTAGGATAAGCCTTAGTTCCCTCTGTCTCTATAATTCCCTGATACTTCATAATCTCTTGAGAATAATCTTTGACCTATACAATAACTTTCCATCTCTCTAAAAGAGTTTCTGCATAGAACTATAGCATCAGACTATTATATCAAAGACAATAGACTCATATTTTTCTTTTCCTAGGAAGACAAAGGATCCTTAGGGCCATTTTCCAACTAACTACAAAATGTCTAACAGTTTGTACCACAAATCCAGGTGATTTCCTATGCAAAGGCTGACAGGCTCAGTGTGCTGAATTCAGAATGGGAATGTTCTGCCTTGCTTGGTTTCATGCTTCCTAACAGTTTCTACTGTGATGTGTAACCCACCCAGGCAAGGACGATCCCCAGCTGGGCTCTTTCTATATTATTCTATTTATGCACCCAACCTGGGCACCAGAGTCTTTAATGAATGGAGTACACTTTTGTATTTATAGCAATACCTATATAATTGTGATTTTATGCAACAATCCATAAACAATATACAATATTGCCTTCACAGGAACATCCAATTTCTCTTGCCCATGAGTTCTTTAAAAAAATCTAAGCCAGAGATAACCAAGGCAAATCCTACTGACTTGTCTTTCCATATCCAGATTCTACTGAACCTTTTCTTTGTGACACAGGCTGTGTCAACTGCTAGTCTGGTGCACATGGTGTTTCAGCCAGTTTCATTTAGGAAGATAAAACCTGAAACAAAGAATAGAGTGCAAATATTTTATTTGGGAGGTGCAGAAACAGCTAAGTGAGAGTTGAGGAAACAGGAAGGAGATACATGAGAGATGTGAAAATGTGTGGGGAGCTGCACAACCTCTGAGAGATGCTGACCCTAAGGAAAGTAGCACTTCTGGGACATTTCTTAACAAGGGATGGAATGATGAATATTCACATTAAACTAACATTTCTCAACATCTATCATAAACCAGGCTCTGAGTTTAGCATATGGGCATGCACTGGTTCATGGAATGCTCTCAACAGGCCATTGAAAAAGGTTAGTTCCTATTATACTCATTTAAAAATAATTGTCTTACCCAAAGCAGCAGAGAACTCATGTACACAGAAAAACCTGCACACACATGTTCACACAAGCTTTATTCATAATTGTCAAACTTGGAAGCAACCAAGATGTCTTTCAGTAGGTGAATGGATAAATAGACTGTGGTACATCCGTACGATGGAATATTATTCAGCCCTAAAAATAAATGAGCTATCAAGTCATAAAAATATGTGGATGAAACTTAAATTCATGTTGCTAGGTAAAAGAAGCAATCAGAAAATGCTATGTGTATGATTCCAACTTGCTATAATGAATGTATCCCCTGGAAATTCGTATGTCACAATCTTAACTCCCAAGCTGACAGCATTAGGAGCACGGAGGTGATTAGGACATGAGGGTTCATTAGGTCATGAAGTTCTCAGGAATGTGATGAGTGTCCTTATGAAAGAGACCTCAGAGAGCTCTCTTACCCCTCTGCCATGTGAGGGTAGAATAAGAAGTCAGCTATCTATGAGGAAGTGGGACCACACCAGACACCAATCTGTGCGTGCCTTGATCTTGGAATACCCAGCCCCCAGAACTGTGAGAAATATATTTCTGTTGTTTATAAGCCACCCAGGGTATGGTATTTTGTTATAGCAGCTGGAATAGACAAATACACAACTATTAACATATGACCTTCGGGAAAAGGGAAAACGACAGAGATAGTAAAAAGAGCAATGACTGCCAAGGGTTGGGGGGGAAGGAGCGGGAAACAGGCAGAGCACAGAAGATGTTGTTCAGAACAGTGACACTGCTCTGTATGACACTGTAGTGGTAGATACATGTCCTTGTGCTTTTTCTCAACCCATGGAGTGTACACCAAGTGTGAACCCTAATGTAGCCTACAGACCCTGAGTGATAATGATGTTTCAGTGTAGGTTCATTGATTGTAACAAATGCACCACTTTGGTGGAGAACGTTGATAATTGGGAAAACTGTACATGGGAGGAACCCTGGGGGGCTTGGGGAACACTCTGTACCTTCATTCAGTTTTGCTGGGAAGATAAAGATGCTCCAAAAAATAAAGCCTCTACAAATTGCCTAGGTAATATCAACTGGGAACTAAATGGAAATTCCTATCTTTATACTACATCTTTATCATTGTTTTGCTTTTGTTTTGGATCTCTATGAAATTCACAATAGTTAGCAATTATATATGTCGTGTAATATACCAATATGTATGTCTGTCATCTATCATCCCTTTTTGTCTTTGATGGTTTGAAAAGCATTTCACTATCCCACAGCAATATGCTTGCAATATAATTTTGATAATATTTATTGAACAGTAAACCCTTCTCCTGCCTCTATTTTTTCACTTACTTGTTTCCTACTGTTTTGGAGATTTGGAGCCTTCCTTCGTGAGAAATCATTCAGATTTGAAGAGACCTTAAATTTGAAGAGACATTAAATCATTCAGATTTGAAGAGACATTAAATTTAAGAGATTTATTATCTTCTACTCAAACAATATGTTTTAAAAATCACTCTCATTCTTGTGATAATTTAATGGTGGATTCAAGTTCATGGCAGCATCCTTACAACTGTGTAAGACAAGTGCAGTTAACAGCATGGAGAAGGTGAATTCCTAAACTGCAAGAAAACATTTAATAAACACATGAACACTCAGCCTCCACATGTAAAAGAGGTTTTCGTACAAGAGATGAGACAATTGGGTCCAAGGGACTGTCCATTTCGGCGACCAGCAGTCCCTAAGCTTCTTTGCTCACTACAGTCACATCTTCCTGTCACCGAGATCTAGTGGCCCATTTAAGTGCCAAGGAAAATTCCTAAGAGCAGAAGCGACTTCCCATGGCAGGGGATGGATACTTCTTTGCTGTTAGATCTGTTTTCCAAAAGACTGTCTACATTTCTTCACTACCCCTGCCTCTTTTCTCCAAATTGTCAAGTTGCTTCAGTGTTTTGAAAATGGTTTATTTTCCCCCTCCACACTCTCATATTTTATGTCATTTGTCCATTTGCCTTTTAAAAATTAATCTTAAAGTTTGCTTTATCAATTAAATAGTTTCTTCTCATTAAGTTTGGATTTTAATCTGGTCCCTTTCAGAAATAAATAAGGAGTTTCCTTGACTTTTCTTATTTGGATGGCTTTCTCAGTGTTTATATAATTTTAATCCCTACTTTCTGGGGATTTTCTTACTTTTCTATCATTTCAGGTGATATATTATCAAGAGGAAATATTACCAAGGGATCTTTTGTCTTTCATTAGTAATTTTCTTTTTTTTTTTTTCCAGTTCAGATGTGAATTAAGAGGCTCACAATCAGAAAGACAGCCCTGACTCAACTCTGACAATATTATAAATTAGATATTGGAGTTTCACTTGCTCCATGCAAAAGCAATAATCCTCTTGGCCATTGTTAATTTAAGCTAAAGCTCCCTTCTTAGCCTCTGTGTCTCCATGGCATCTCTGTCCCACTGACCTAGTCCATGTGTCGTTTATTTGTCTGCCTGTGAAATTCGAGGAGCAGAGATTGCTGTGTTTTGATCACAGCTGCATTCTCTGGGCAGATCAGAGACTAGTGTATAGTAGGTGCTTCAACACCTTTATTGAAAGAAAGAAAGGGAGGGAGGGAGGAAAGAACATAAGGAGGAAGAAAGGGAAACTTAAAATCTGTTCAATGTAATTCCATGTAATTTCACACATGGGATACATACACACAGACATGCACACAACCCTAAACTACCTAAAGTAGTAAGTAAAATAGCAAAGCTTATGATAAATTTTCGAGAGTGGGTGCTTGTGATATTTTTCTAAGTCAGTGATGTACCAGGGATCAATTACCAAAGGAAAGAGCTATTAATTTAAAACAAAATTTATTACGGTAAGAAGACAACATGAAACCTACTCTCTTAAATTCTTTTTAATTCAAAATATTATGGGGGTACAAATGTTTTTGGCTACATGGATCACTTTTGTAATGCTTGAGTCAGAACTATGTGTGCCCATCACTAAGACAGTGTTTGAAGTACCCATTAGGTAGGTTTTTGCTCCTTCCCTCTTCTTCTCTCCAGCATGCTTGATTTCCACTGAGTTTTACTTCCCTCTGTGCACATGTGTGCTCATCGGTTAGTTCCAATTTAATAGTGAGTACATATGGTATTTGTTTTTCCATTCTTTAGATACTTCACTTAGGATAATGGTCTCCAGTTCCATCCAAATTGTTGCAAAAGGCATTATTTACCCTTTTATGGCTGAGAAGTACTCCATGGTATACATATACAGCATGAATTGATGGGCACTTGGGTTGATTCCACATATTTGCGATTGTGAATTGTGCTGCAATAAACATTCAAGTGTTGGTGTCTTTTTTGCTAAAATGACTTCTTTTCCTTCAGGTAAATACCCGGTAATGGGATTGCTTCTCTTCTATCCTGAGGATAGTGAGCTTGAGTTCTAGGGCTCAGTAAAATTTAAATTTGATGTAAATTCTACCAGATCTCAGCTTTTATTTATGAAGTGAGAATTGAAAAAGATGATTTCTGACTTTTTTTTTCTGGCAAGTCTAAATGTGCATTTAACTATATAACCGTTTAATTCAAACACATTTAACTATGAAGCCAAGACCTTATTATGAAAGAAACATAGTCTTAACTGAAATAGATAAGCAACAATAAATCCCATTTCAAAGCAGTGATATTCTGATTCAATTTGAAAGGAGTGTACCTCCATCGTTTATGAGATGCCCCTCCTGCACTGCCACCCCAGCCTCCCAGCCTCCCCTCTGATGGGAGACACTGGTGTGGAGCACTGTTTTCTGTGGACCTCTCACCTCCAAGGTTCAGCATGCTTCGGGGATCGTAACAGAGGGGGCTGTGTTAATCCAGAGCAGGGGTCCTCAAACTTTTTAAACAGGAGGCCAGTTCACTGTCCCTCAGAACATTGGAGGGCCGGACTATAGTTTTTAAAAAAACTATGAACAAATTCCTATGCACACCGCACATCTTATTTTGAAGTAAAAAACAAACGGGCAGAAACACCTGCATGTGGCCCTCGGGCCGTAGTTCGAGGACACCTGGTCCAGAGGGTTAGCAGGACTTCTCTCTGGAGCAACTTCTTTCTGAAGAAGGAAGGATGAGGAAGGAGGCGGTGGGGCAGGGAGGCTCCTGGGTAGAAGCCACAGGACTCAGGTGTGTGGCCTGGCTGAGGGCTTGCTCTTCAGGGAGCCAAGGAGGGTGGCTGGACCCAGAGGGGCAGGAGCTGAACAAGATGAAGCATGGTGGGACATTTAGCCATGACCCACCTGGTGGGGCGATTCCAGAGGATGACACCACAAGGTGGGCCCCCTTGAGGCAGAGGGGGGCCCTTACATCCTCCACCCGCCATCATTGTCTGTGGGCCTTCCGGGGGCTCCTATCAGCTGAGAGCTTTCCCCAGAGCCCTCCCCAGCAGGTTCAGCTAAGAGCAGAAACTTCTTTTAGCTTGAAGGCTTGTAGGTGTTCTTTCTTTCTATGTTTGGGATATTAGTTAAATAACTAATAACTTATCGCCCATAAGTGTTTAAATATTTTCTCCATGGGTGTCTTTTAAATTTGGAATGTCATCATTTGTCATGCATTTTTTTTTCAATTTTTATATCTTAAAATCTGTCAACCTTTTTTCTTTTATGGTTGCTGGGTTTTGTGACTTGCTTAGAAATGCTTTTCCTCATCAAAAGTTTGTAAAAATACTTTCTCGTTTCTGTTTGAATGAACACATGTATTTTATCATAAGCCCTTTATTTATTTTTAGAGTTTATTTTTGTGTCTTTTATGAAGTTGGGCTCTAGCTTTATTCTTTCCCAAATGAACAGCTGATCAATGATACCATTAATTGAATATACCATTTGTTGTCTACTAGTTTCAAATGCCCTGTTCATCTTGTGCTAAATTGTCATATATTCCTGGGTCTATTTTGAACTTGTTCTCTTTTACTGATGTATTTGTTCAGTCTTGTGCCAATGGCACACATTTTTCTGACTGTGGTTGTATAGGTTGTTTTGTTATTTAGGAGGACAAATCTTTCTTTATTGTCTTTCTCTTTAAACATCTCTTTGCTCTTTGCATGCATTTCTTCTCTGATTCCGTAAAGTAACTACTGGATTCCTGTTCAGTATCTAGTGGCCTCTTCACACCTCCTAACATATGCCAAGTTCCATTCAAGGCCTCCTCCCCTCCAGGCAGCCTGTGCTCCCCAGGAACAAACCCACTCCAGGATCTGATTATTCTAGTACCCGGGATTGGTGAAAGCTTGGACGTATCTTGTGCAGGCCAAGGAGGCATGAGAGGAGGTTTATTGCAGGAGCTCCAGGGACAGAGATTCCATAAATTTAAGAGCCAGCCACCCCACAGGGGTGTTCTTCACTCCCTTGGACCACACTCACATTCTGCTATGAAGCTAGGACAGCAACATCGGTTTTGTGTTCAGACAGCCAGGCTGAGGATGACGATAATATCTAGAGGAAAATACAGCCCAGAAACTCAAAACATAAAGACCTGAGACCTGATGAAATAAATCAGTCTAAAGCAGTTCCATCACTGGGCTGTTCGATAAATGATCCAGAAAATATCGTTTTCCCCAAACTACTTTGGACCATCTGTTACTTGGCCCCAAAACCATCTTGACATACATGCATACATTTTTCAGAAGTAATGGCTCATGTTCCATAGAAACACCTTTGGGATTTTGATTGGAGCCAGTTTATAAAAAGTTTGGAGAGAAGTTACTTGTTTATGCTTATAGTTTTCTCTCCACGAACGAGATTTAGCTCCATGTTTTTCATGTTTTACTCTCTATAGACAGCTACTGTTTACACGGTTTTATTTAATCTTGTTTATATACTGATGGTTTCCAAATTTTTGTCTTCAGTCCCCAACCTGTTGTCTTACTGATCCAGACTTTGGGCTTTCAGAGCCAACAGGTGACTTGTGATCTCAGCTTGGGTCTACTAGACATCTCAAACTTAACGCATCTTTAAAAAAGGTTTGATGTTTCCCCCTCCAAGAAGCTATTATTGGCCAGGCACAGTGGCTCATGCCTGTAATCCTAGCACTCTGGGAGGCCGAGGTGGGCAGATTGCTCAAGGTCAGGAGTTCGAGACCAGCCTGAGCAAGAACAAGACCCCATCTCTACTATAAATAGAAAGAAATTAATTGGCCAACTAATATATAGAAAGAAATTAGCCGGGCATGGTGGTGCGTGCCTGTAGTCCCAGCTACTCGGGAGGCTGAGGCAGGAGGATTGCTTGAGCCCAGGAGTTTGAGGTTGCTGTGAGCTAGGCTGATTCCATGGCACTTACTCTAGCCTGGGCAACAAAGTGAGATTCTGTCTCAAAAAAAAAAAAAAGCTATTATTGCTCATTACAGTGTAAGTGACCTCCATCCAGATGCTAAAGCAAAATCTTTGGCTGGTTATTTTCATACCCCACGTTAAGCCTGTCAGCTAAGTGTGTTGGCTGCGTCTTTGTGATGTCATATGTGGTGGAGTGAATGTTTCTGTCCCACTGCCCCAATTCATAGGTCACAGTCCTAATCCCCAGAGTGATGCTATTTGGAAATTGGGCCTTAGGGGGGTGATTAGGTCATGAGGGTGGGGCCCTCATAAATGGGATTAGTCCTCTTATGAGAGAGGCTCAGAGAAGTCCCTTGCTCCTTCTGCCATGTGGGGACACAGCGAGAAGACAATTGTTAAATTAATTAATAATCAATTCTTGATGGGCTTCTGGCTTTTTTTCCTGCCTGTAACACATTTGTTTTGAACATTTTTATCATAAACTGCAGGACTGATTGGAGACTTCCTTTTCTACAAGCACTCCATTTTTTTTTTTTTTTTCACTATTAGGCTCTGTCTGAGATTTAGGCTTTTGCAGCTCGAATGAGTGCCCTCCACAGGGTCTTTTTTGGGTTTCAACATCCCCAGAAATTAAATCATGTTCTCTGCTCTTAGATTGGCCTAGTAAAATGTTACTGGGTATTGTGGCTCTCATTCGTAGCTCTGTGCTCCCTGAGGAAGAGTTCAACCACACGTATATTTAGAGCATTGAGCCCATTAGAAAAGCATCCATGCTGTTTGCATTAAATCCCTGTTGTTCTCTTCTTCCCTCTTTACATTTTAATTATATGTGCCCTTTTTTAGTGATGCCTGTAACTTTGTTTTTTCAAATCATAGCATTTTAATGTTGAGTGCATTGCTCTTATGCATATATTTTATCTTTTATTTTTATTATATTGTAACTATAAAAGATTTATAGTCTAATAGCCTTTATAATGTAACATTGTATCATGATCATGCTCTCCTTTCACTAAATGTTCCTGAAACTATTCTTGAAAAACATAAAATTTGATAGATCACTTTCTAATCATCTTTTTTTTATTTCAGAGTTTTATGGGGTACACATGTTTTGGTGACATAATTTGCTTTTGTGCAGTCGGAGTCATAGTCGTAAGTGTGCCTTTCACCCAGTTAGCGTGCACTGTACCTGTTAGGTGTGAATTTACCCGTCCCTTCCTGCCCCCACCACCTACTTGATTTTATCCACATTTATTTCCTTAGGTGCCCATAAGTGATGATCAATTAGTTCCAATTTGGTATTGAGCACATGTGGTGTTTTTTTTTCTTTTTCCATTCTTGCAATACTTCACTAAGAAGAATGGTCTCCTGTTCCATCCAGGTTGTTACAAAAGATAGTAGATCACCGTTTGTTTTCATGGCTGAGTAATGCTCCATATATACATATACCACGTGTTATTAATCCATTCACTTATTGATGGGCACTTGGGTTGTTTCCACATCTTTGCAATTGTGAATTGTGCTGCTATAAATATTCCAGTGCAATAATGCCTGTAACTTTTTAAAAAATTTTGTGACACACTATATGAAAGCAGTTATGTTTTCATATATATCAAAACATTTAGTGTTTTTCCCTTCCCAATCAGGGGCAAATGGCTGTTTTTGTAAATAGCTAGGCAGCTGTAATGTGTTTGGAAAGTTTCTCCACCCCTACTCTGCCACTAAACACACACAAACAAATATATGTATATGTATATATATATGTATATATATATATATATAACATCTCCACCTAGAGATAGAGATAGATAGATAGAATTGTTGAGATGATAAATACAGAAGGAAAATATTTGAAAAAGAACATTTTTTATAGGAATCTAGACCTGCAATGTAAAGTGCAGAAAGAAACATTATCACTTCCCTACATGTTAGGCCAGATGGAAAGATGAGAAGTCAGCAAAGCAAACAAGCAAGCTGTGGGGCTTAAAGACAAGAGAAGTCTGCAGACACCGCTCAGGACACATGAGGATGGTTTCATCATCTGAATTAATTGCTGTAGGACCTGCTAATGCAAGTCAAGTGTCTCACTGGTGGATTACAGGCCTTTGTCCCTTAATGAGCAGTGCCTGGCTGATCACTCCTTTGGGGTGGCCTAGGTAGAAAGCAAGGAGAAGAATACTGCAATGTCTCCCCCAGTTACACATGGACTTGTTTGTACTGACTTGATTGTATCTAAACACAAACAAAAGAGCCTGTCAAATTGACAGTTTTTAGAGAAGATCAAGCTCATCTTTTTGAATGCATGTTAAATGGAAGCTCTCTCCAAAGACTTTAGGGAACGACACTTGCTTGCCTCTCCCACCCCTGAGAGCTCTTGGAATTCCATGGCTTGTGGCTGCATCGTGGCAATCTCTGCTTCTGTCTTAGGACTTGGACATCTTATTCTGGAGAATTCCGTTGAACCAACTTCCTTGGGAACCATCTTGCTGGGGATTTCGCATCCTTGGACCACCTGGTGGGTGAGGTTGTACAGCTCCTGTGAGTCACATGGGACTATCCTGTCCTCTCCCAGAGGTGACACAACAGCAGTGAGCAAAGCCTGAGGCAAGGCCAAGGGACAGGGGAGCACCAGACACATTGCACTTCTATTTGGGCTTTTTCATTGAGTTAAGGGAACGATCATTTGAGGTCCATGGTTTACAATTTTCTCTTCCCGTGTTATAATTCCCTTTCCATAATTCCTGTTTTTCATTAAGTACAAGGATTCCTGGGTAGGCCTACAGTAGTGCCATGGAGGCAACGAAGGGGAGGTGGTTGTGGTCCTGACGTTTGCTCCTCCACAGTGTGTTGAGGAACCATCGTGTGTGACAGTTCTGCCAGCCTGGAGCTGAGAGCCAGAGGATGGAGGTGTGCGCTAAGAGAGGACAGCCTTGGAAACACATCTGAGCACACCTGCTCGCTAGGGCCAGACAGGCCTCCAAGGCAGAGAGGGCCGGCGTTTGGATAGTGCGCACGTCTGAAAAGGGACGCTACCCCGGCAATCTTGAGCGAGGTCGGCCACAGGCTGCCGTGAGCCTGGGTCATGCCTTCCTAGGACACAGGAGGAATCTTGCATATGTGACCAGACGTTCTCAGGGCATCATGGCATCTACTTACTGATGACAGCAATGACGGAAATTTTCAATATCTCAGGATAAGTATAGATGTGACTGATGGCAAGATGGTCATTGTGCACTGCAGCAGTGATTCGCTGTAATTGTCACTGACTCGTTTCCTATTTGTTTGGAGTCTTTTGGGGCCTTTGAGTGTGTTTTAAAAATCTGACTTTGATAACACTAGTCTATCCCAGAGTCCAAAGTCCTGTGCTGTGATGGCCTTGGTCCACCTTCCCCTCTGTCTCTCCTCCAGTCCCCGTTCCCATGATCTTGTCCATTTGCACTATGTGTCAGGTGGGCTGGTGTTTCCTGAAGATGTCATGGTCTTTTTGTCCTGCTGGAAGTTTCACATGCTCTTCCCCTTCGCCTCGTTTTTTTTTTTTGCCTTTCCTGTTTGAGTTTCTGAACGACAAAGTGCAGGTGGGAGGCGTGAGCTTTGGCGCCGCTCCTGCGACAGGACAGAGGTGGTGTCTACACTTAACCAGACTTGACAGCACTTGGTTCGCCCTTACACATCCCAGCTCCGCCCAGAGCAGCATCTCCGGGGTGACAAATATAGAACAGCGCCGCGCCGCTGAGCTGAATTGGCTTTCTCTGCAAAAGTAATGACTGTGATCTGCTGGGAAATATTCTGGAGGTTAATATCCCAGAGTGAAAGAGAGAAAATGAACAAAGAATTGCTTCCAGTCCGCACAAATAAGTAATGATTTCACGTTGTTTCCTAATTACATTTTTATTGAAAAATGTATCTAGAATCTCACATCTTCAAGAGCACAGCCACGAAGAACTACATGATCTGGAGTCTTCCAGTTCCTCCAGTCTTCCAGTTCTTCCAGTCTTCCAGGTTGAGAATTTAATCATTTTTTAAGAGATATATTTTCTTCAGTTCTTTTTAGAAATTTAACTCCTTTTATAGAAATAATGGAATGACAACACAGTTTACAATACATATTGATTGTCATTATTTTTTGATTAATTCCTTTTTGATGAATAATTTCTATAGAGTTACTATAACAGGGATTTACATTAAGATAATCCACACTTAGGTGTTCCTACATTAATAAAGTGACAGTATTTTAGAAGCAGACAAATCAAAACAGAGAAATGTAAAAAGTAAGCCAGTAAAGACTTTCCTCCACCTGGATTTTGTTCCAGGAAATAAAATTCAAAATACCATGTACTTTAAAAAATCACAGTATTACACAGACTTTTTTTAACAGTAGACAATTCACTTTCAACGTATTTTCTGGCTAAGTGGCTAAAAATGATTTTATTTTTAAGCATCTTGACCTAGTTGTGCTTAGCTGCTCTTTCTAGAAGAAGGAAAAAGAAAAAGAAATAAAACAACAAAAAAAGCCCATCTAAATCTTAGAAAAAGATTTGGAGCAAATTGAGCCCCAAAGCAAAATTCAGCACTCCGTTTTGCTGTTTCATGACTTCTAACTCTTCAGAATTATTACAGTTAGTATTATATTAGAAACATTGTTATTTTAATTATTAAAATAATTATTACATTATTAATATTATTATTTTTGTTATTAAAATTATTATGATATTATTTCCAACTTTGGAAATGGGGATGTCAAAAATACTTCCCCAAGGAAATCCTGTTTGTTACTTCATTGTTGGAGAATTTTTTGCTCAAATTGAGGAATTGTTGCCGAGTAGAATTTAACAAGATTCCTCTAATGTCAGCATCAATGGATCTAGCAAGCGCTAGGGCATGGTGGGTATTTAGCAAATGTAGGTTTTTGTGGAAAACACGAAATAAAGGATGCAAAATAAACTCTTGACGATAATCCATTCAACAATGCGTTAAGGGTCGTCTAATGGGCAGATGGGAAATAGGCAAGTGCTAAGGGCTTGCCCATTAAGGACAATAATGTTCCTAGTCCTGAGATGTGCTTAACTGGAAATGAGGGCTATGAAATATTTCTGCTGGTTACCTTGTTAGTTGGATTTTTTCCCCCACACAAAAAATGATAATGCACTATTGTTGCATTTATTTTTAATGTGATGCATGCACTTGATGAGTCTATTAGAGCAAAGCCCATCAACATTAAAGACAAACATTAAAGAAAAGTGAGCCTTCATCTTTCATTAAAAAGTGACATGGCATTTCATTGAATATACATACTTTGCTTAATCAGGTAGGAGTTGATGGGCATGAGACGATTTCTAGCCTGGGCCACTCCCAACAATGCTCCAGCGGCACGAGTCCCCTCCCCAGAAGTGTAAGTCCCTAGGATGGCATCCTGTAGGAAAACAGCCAAGTTAAAGGATATAGGCTTTCTAAGTTTTGATAATACGGTATTGCTATATTTCTCTTCACAGAAGTGATATTAAAGAATGTCTCAACTAACGACATATAATAACAGAGTTCTCCATACTACTGCCAACAGTTACCAAATTAAAATTTTTTTTGATGATCTAATCATTGAAAATTATTCCTTTTGTTATAATTAAATTCCTTTTTGTTATAATTAAAAATTATTCCTTTTTGAAAACAAAAATTTCCTTTTTGTTTTCATTCTATTCTTCAATGAGAAAGGTTGAGTTTCTTTTTATATATTTTAAAGTATTTCTTCATATCTTTTGTCCACTTACCTCTTGGATTGTTTGTGTTTTTGCTGATTTGTGAGAGCTCTTTATGTTTTAATGATATCAGCCCTTTGTGTGTGATATGTGTTAGAAATACCTTCTTAGTTTATTATTTTTTAAATTTTATTTCTGGCATTTATTTTTGCCATGCAGTAAATTTTAATTTTTCATGTAGTTTAATATAACATTCAGTATTTGAGTTTCCTATTTTGCTAAAATGTTCCCTCAACTCTAAGGCTCACAAAATTTCCATATTATTTTTTCAGTATTTTTTAAGGTTGAGTTTTAAAATGTTCTTCTCTAAGCAATAATATACGAATCCAAATTTATTGTTTGTCTTAGGTGCCAAATAGACACCACACATGTACATGTATTTGTATCTATGTGTGTTAAATATAGTTGTGTAGCATCACAAGTTTAAAAGGATGTGGAAAAACTACATAGGCCCAAGAGAGAGTCATTAATGATTTTTTTTCAAAGAATGTAAAATAAGTCTTCTGAAATATTTAGAATTTCAAAATTATTAAACTCACAGGAAAAAAAATATGAGATAGGATGTTATTATGGACTGAATGTTTATGTTCCCCCAAAATTTATATGTGGAAGCCCAAATCCCTGATGTGACTGTATTTAAAGTCAGGGCCTTTAGAAGGTAATTAGGTTTGGATGAGGCCATGAGAGTGGAGGCTGGTCTGATAGGATCAGTGCCCTCGTACAGAAACACAGAGAGCGCGCTTGCCCCAGCTCCCGGCTCTTGCGCAGAGGAAAGGCACGTGAGCACTCACCGGAAACCAGCCCTGCTGGCACGCTCATCTCAGACTTCCCATCTCCAGAACTGTGAGAACTGAAGTCTCTGTTGTTTGAGCTGCCCAGTCATGGTATTTTATGATGGACTGAGCAAACTAAGACAGATGTCATATTTTTTTTTTAACCAGCTAACATAAATTTAAATAATGTTTACATTAAAACATAAAAAAATATAGATTAAACTTATGGAAGAACTTTCTGGTTGACCAAAATACTACAATGAGCCACTGAGGATCCTGGGATGAGAGGGGTGACAGGGGACAAACCAACCAAATCCTTTCGCTCCTGGAAAATTAAAACATGCACCTGTTTGCAGGCGAAGGATATGACTATCCAATTCCTCTTCATCTTTGACTTACAGAGCTGAATACTAGATGCTGTCGAATTTAGTGTTGTTAGTTAAGGCTTCTGCATGAAGCTGTTGACATTAATTTATGACCACTTTTTACTCTAGGATTTAATATTTAAGAAAAAATTTTATGAATATAGTATCTAGTTGAGTGAGGTGGAGTCTCCTTCAATGTGTTCAAATCCCTTCGATGAAACAGATTATGGTTGAAGTTTGTCGAGAGATGGGCATTTTTAAAATAGCTGATTTCTACCCACATTGCTTGCATGCTGGGAAACCAAGCTGGACCCCTTCCTAAAATCTGCATAACACACCCGCATGCTAGATGGCTCATCCCTGATTACACAACAGTCCGGTGGTGGGAGTGGTACTAACCTCATAGCCTCTGTAAGCTCATCTACAAGCACCAAGCCTTTCTTCTTTTGGAAAACAGATCATCAAAAGGGACAGAGTTCCAAAAATAACTTTGGGATTCATTGATGCCATCATTGAATGACGGTCGCTTTTTTTGCATAAGCTCATCTGTTTTCTCAGCAGATCTGGGACTCAGGGAAGCTGTTAAGTAATCAATTGCTGCCTCACTGCTCTGCCGAGGATTGGACGATGCCCTTCTAGCGCTAGGAAACTGCCTGTTCCTCCCAAGTGCCCACACGCTTCCAGGTAAGTGACTGGGGAGAACCTTGGATTTATAGCTTCTGAATACAGAAAATCATTTTGGAGGTCGCCAGAAAGGGGACAAAAAAGATTCAGACGACCCACAGCTTTAGAAGCTATAGCTGAGCAAGAAAATGTGAGCAGAAATTATTGTGAAATATTATTCCTTCTGATTTCCAGTAGCTGGAGAGAAAAAGCTGCCTGCAGCCCTAGCTGGGTCTGACTTCAGGACAAGCCTCTGCGTCTATGGGTTGACCTTTCAAACGCCAGCACATTGATGAAAGATCACATGCGTTTAAAACCGCCGGTGCATACCAATGAGCAGATATAACCAGCAAAGGCTGATGGTTGTCAATGTCCTCAGGATAGTGAATTGCCAATGGAAGCCTGTCAGAACAACTCAGTTCTGGCCACACTGCTACCCACCAGGGCCACCCAGGAGCATGAATGCTAGTTGATGTCCCTCCTATGAATAGCCGGGAAAAGTCCCGTTACGAAGCGCTGGTGCTGGAATCTAGGGAGGTTTGAAAGATCAGGGTGGCTGTTAGCAAGTCAACTTAAGTTAACTGCTGCTGAGTGTGCCCCTTTCTTTGGGAAAGTTTTCACTTCTAGCTTTCTGAATCCTGCACGTGTAGGTTGCAGCTGCATATTTCAGGGTAGTTTATTGTGAGTGGCCCAATCGTGTGGGAAATCTTGGATTCACAAGGGGCTGCCTCCCAGCAAGGCGGATGAAGCTGAACAGCCGGGATCGCCAACAGCCCAGTGAGCTCAGACCCCGGAACAGCATGGGAGGGAGCTTGAACTCAACGCCAGGGACACGGGAGGAAAGGTTCTCAGTGCTGGGATGGGCTAGTGGCAAGTACTGGAGGATGTCAGGGAACCAGTTGGCCCGTGGAATTAGGCCGTTTGTGTTTGCTAGTTGGTGGGTACCAGGGTGAGGCTCCTGCCCGCCCACAGAGATGGGGAGATGGGGCGAGGGTGGCTTCCTCGATCATTACAACTCCATGTTTCCCCGAAAATAAGACCTACCCATACAATAAGCCCTAGCAGGATTTCTAAGCATTTGCGCAATAGAAGCCCCACCCCGAAAATGAGACCAAGTGATGGGCGTGGCTGCGCAGCGCATCTGCACAACCCATGCGTTTCGTCGCGGAGCAGTAAAGAAGACGAGCAGCCCTTCTCATCTGCCCCATGAGAGCTCTACTGCTCGACATGAAAGATTGGGGCCAATGGTTCTAGAGGAAATAGAGTCTCAAGACATTCAGGATGGAATTCGGGGTTTGGAGAATGATGATGATGTTCCAGAAGAAGACGACTTAACTATATTTGAATCAATGTAGATTGTTGTACTGTACTTAAAAAAAATAACACATCCCCTGAAAATAAGCCCTCGGGTGTCTTCTTGAGGAAAAATAAATATAAGACCCTGTCTTATTTTTGGGGAAATCCGGTACTCACAGGTCTGCAACCTGGGTCCTTGAGAAGCACAGAACTGGGTGGGGAAACTAGCAAGAGGCTGGGAGAAGATGGACAGCTCAAAGGGGCAGAGGAAGAATTTACAATTGCAAGTTTTCTTAAGTAAATTCTCTGAGGAAAGGGAGGCCAGGGCCTACAGTCAGTCAAGCTGGGGGACCGTGGAGGCCATCTTGGTCAACCTCCCCCCCACCTTTCTTCTGGTAACAAAGGGCGGACCTTTCTCTCTCCTGCTCGCTGGTTGTGGGCCAACTGGCCTCCCTGTGTCCTTAACCTTCAGCATCAGCGTCCGCTGCTGGGCTAGACAGTGCTGCTGTGACAGGGTTGTCCTGCTGGGTGGCCTTGGAAGTCACAGGCTGCACTCATTTTCTTTTTCTTTTTTCTTTTTTTTTATTTTAGCGTATTATGGGGGTACAAGTGTTAAGGTTACTTATATTGCCCATGCCCCCTTCCCCCCTCCTGTAAGAGCTTCAAGCATGTCTATCCCCCAAACGTTGTACATCTTACTCGTTGTGGTTGTATACACCCATCCCCTCTAACACCCGATAAATGTTACTCCTATATGTCCACTTAGGTGTTGGTCCATTAGTACCAATTTGCTGGTGAGTACATGTGTGCAGCCATTTTCTATGTCTTCATTTTTTTAATCAATTTGAATTCTTCTGCTTACTCCCTCTGCCGTCTGGAATAACCAGACGCCTAAGTACCGGTTGCCAATTTTTCTTTCCTTTTGGAGATTTCTGCCATGTTGATGACCTACAAATTGATATACGATTCCTCTTTATTTTTGGGCAGTTATAAATCAATGTCTTTTTATTGATAAGCTAGATTTCTCCAATAAAATTTTTTCTTCGATAAGAACTTTTTCCTTTCTCACTAATTCCTCTATATAAAACACCATCATCCATTTTCCATTTAAAACTTAATTTTAAAGCCAATATTCATTTATTTGAAGATAAAATCATTCATCACTCCCACGAACTTCTGGAAAGACTGAGCAATAAAAAGATGTGACATGTAATATTTCCTCTTCAAATAAAAGCATAAGTTATAAAAATTCACATGCTCGAGTCTATCATTGGCAAGAGACCTAGGAAAGATATTATAAATTATGTATGTTTATTTGTGCCCAATGGTAAGAATTATTTTGCCAACTACTATGACTGCAGAAATACACAGATTTTAGATAAGCAAGGTGGAAATGGAATGGCTTATCAAGTTTTGAAAAAGACATTGTCTGCTAGCAGCATCAGGTTCAGCTGGAAATCATTAAAAATGCAAGCAAAAATAACTATAAAATGGTGGCTCAAACAAGACATTTAAATTAAACTGTTTTTCTTCCACCTAGAAGAAGACCCAGAGTAAGTGGCCACGGGCATCTCTGCAGTCACCCGGGACCCAGACCTCTTCCCTGCTGGTGCTTGCCTGTCCCTGGCACTCCACTGTCCTTACCGTGCAGGCTCCGAGGCAGGGAGAGAAGGCAGGTGAAGAAGGACGAGTTCCCAGGTTTAAGAACGTTCCCAGGATGTTGCATGCAACATTTCTTCTACCTCCCCTTGGCCACAACTTCGTCATGTGGCCACCCCTAGCTCGAGAGACGCTGGGAATGGTAGCCTCCTAACCTGGCAGGTATGTAGCCAGTTAGAAATCTCAGTTCTTATGACCAAAGGCAAAGGGACAGGTCGGACGTTAGGGACACTCAGGACTCCCCACCACACTGACACTGTGAAGACAGAAGGTTATGTCTTACATCTTTGTTTAAATACATATGGAAATAATTCCAGCGTCCAGGCATATACCTCTCTGGGTGCAAAACAGTGAGCAGGTCCATCAAAGAGCTAAGAGATTTTTATGTTGTCACCTGTATAACAAAGCTTTTAGTAGTTAATAAAAATAATGTGACTGCTAACCTTTATCGAGCATTTACAATGTGCCAGGAACTGTTCTAAACACTTTGCATGTATTAATACTAACTTTAACTACATGCAATTAATGCTCACAAAGTACAATTGAGGTAGGGACTTTTAATATCCACATTTAACAAATGAGGAAACTGAGGCAGTGCAGGCTGAGGTGGCCCGAGTCCTTCCTTATCCTCAAGTTTACAGCTTTCTGCTGACATCTTCCTCATAGCACAGAGCATTGGATATTTTGATTTTGAAGGTCATTCTCTTTGACTATTTCTGGGTCAATTTTTCCAAAAAGCTTTGCGATGTTAACAAAATATTTTATCATTCTCTTATCTAGAGTTAGTATCTTCCACACACAATCTGAACTGATATCCTATTAGCCCCACTAAAGGAAACATTGAACATGCATTTCTATAAAATCTCACTAAATTTATGTTCAGCATAAATCTTTCATGATATATATGTCTATACACATAAATTAAAATTTTTAATGAAATTTCAATTGTTTCCATTCTATCTAGTGGTTTGAATTAGCAAGTTGTTTGGTAAGGCAAAACAGGAGACATTAAAGTTATAGGCAGAGTTGACAAAAATTCTCTAATCTGCTTTTAAATACAGTTTCTAAGAAAGCTGTTCTAGTAAATCTTGGAAACTCTATTTCTTAACAAGATCCTTTTCATTTTTCTTTGATATGACTTCTAGCATTTTTGCTACTTCTTCCTAAATAGGAATGCTTAATATAAAAATGTGGATCCATGACTCTTGCCTATTTTTCACTTTTTGACCAAGAAGTTATATGCTGCCTAAAGGCTTCTGAACTAACCTCAAAAGCACCCCTGCGAATGAATATGTTGCACATTGGATTTCCTTACTTATAGAAAGGAATTTGATTCTGAAAGCCTTAAAAACCAAGAAGGGATGGCTAATGTCATACAGACTCTGATTTCTCCTCCTCTCTTATCTTCTCGTGAATGATTCCAGTGATATTCTGCCACAGTGACACCAGACCCCACCATTGCCCTCCTGGCCTGTGGTCTGTGGACGTCAAAGCAGTGTGCTTTGTGCTGTTGGTGGTCCAGGTTCCCTGGGGGACTCAGCCCAGAGTGCAGCTATGGGAGCTTCTCCCCAGCATTTCTGTGGCCCAGAGGTCTCCCTGGGCTCCCATGTGCTGCAGTGCAGCAGATAGTGTGGTCAGACTGGCGGATTAAGTACTTAGCAAGGATCCAAGGCATGGCCAGGCATTGTTCTTCTGACTCCGGAGAATGGGACCTTGCATACAAAATATCTGCCTTTCAGAATGCCCCTCTTCCTAAGAGGAAGGAAGGGAGTAGGCAAGGGCTATGAGTACTGTTTCAGAAAAATTGCACTAGACGAGTTAAATGGGCAAGAACAGCTTTTTTCAAGACTGTTGCAATGGGAGAGAGAGACTGAACTTGGAGCCATTGAAGCAAAAGGTGAGAAGGATTTTAAACACTGGGAAGAGTTTCTAGAAAAGTCCTGGAGGAGCTGCTAGGGGAGAGACTGGTCAGCGTGATTAGGCCGCCTGTGCTTGCTCATCCACACACACCGGAGTTGGGCTCCCACCTGCCACGGACTGGGAGAGAGGAACCCTATGGTTAAGGCCATCCTGGTGCTTCTCCTACCTGGAACCACAGCCCAGACCACCTCATCCTCCCGTCCCTTCTTACTCTTTCTCTTCTAGCACGAACTGTCTCAGTGCCAGCATCCTACCACCAGCCCCAGGCTGTGCTCTCACTAATCGAGCCGTATCATACTCATCCCCTTGCTGTCTGTTAGCAGAGGCTGAGGGTCTACAGTTCAAGAATTGTTGCCTCTGAATCCCTGGGATCCAGCCTGGTCCCTGATACCTAGCAGGAATTCAATCCGTTCTTATTGATCAGTAAACTAATGGACGAATGCTAGTTTCATTTAATTGTCTTGAGAAAACACTTTAATATGGCATGGGTTTGTGAATGGAAAAAATCCAAACTCTGAAATAATTTAAAGAGATTTACTCTGAGTCAAATTTGAGCACCATGACCCGGAGCCACACCCAAGAGGATTCGCCGTGGTTGGGTTACAGTTTGATTTTTATAAATTTTCGGGGAGATAGGAATTACAGGTAGAATCATAAATCGTACATTGGTTTGGCCCCAAAAGGGCAAGACATCTCGAAGCCTGGGGCTCACAAGTCATACATGAACTTAGGGACCCTTTAGAGGACAATTGGCTGAAAAAGTTAGGTTTTGTCCAAAATACCAGGAATCCGCTGAAAGGAATGCTTAAGGGTCTTCTATCTTTCGTGTGATGCTATGCAGGAGTCAGGTTGGGAAGTAAACCACATCATAAAAACCTGTTCACCGAGATTTTTATCATTTGGAGGCATGACTCACCAGGCCCCCTTAGAAAGGAAGGGGGGCGGGCAACGAAAAAAATCAGCATTCAGTCCTCAGTATTTTAGAACAAGAAACTCATTCATGTGTAAGCATCTGCAGGGAATGTCATTTGTAATTCTTTACCTTGATTGCACACAAAGCAGACCATGCTAAGGCCATATGGTGATCACATGGTATTCCTCCTGAGTTCAGAGACCCTTTCTAAAAGATATTGTGCTTGTCCATCACATGACGGTTTATATAAACATTCTGCGTTGCTTCGTTGGATTTTTACGGCTCGCCTGCTGTGAAAGACATAGGACATTTTGTCCCCATTTTAAGGTCACTATTAGCAAGCTGTAGAGCAAGATGCCGACTCCAGGTTGAGATTCCTCCGTGACTCAACCCATGCCCTGTCCCCGACCCCACTGCCCCTGCCAGCAAAGGTGACTTCCTTTCCACCAACTGTCAAACGCCATCAATCTACAGAGGATGTGACACAAACTCTATCTCATTCTGAATTTCTCCACACATGATGACATTCATTGTTTTAACAAGTCAAGGATTGAAGGATCTGGAAGTAAAGTCTCTAATCCATGCTAACTCCGGGTAATTTAATCGCCCGGTATACTTTTATTATGTAAGAATATATCCTTAAATAAATCGTTCATTTCCAAAAGCATATTGACACTCATCAGCCTCAGCCTTCACCTGCAGTCTCCCCACTGCTCTTCTCATTTTACTTTGTCACAGAAGCAGGGAATTTCTGCCAATGAGAGGAAGTGTGGGCAGCAGAAATGTCTGCTCCTCATCCTAAAATAAGAAGGATATTATAATAATGAGGATAATAAGATGATTATCCAAAATCATCTTTGATGGAAAGAAAATGAGGAACTCGGAGATAAATGATCTGAGCAATACTTAGTAATGTGGGCCCATAAGGCATGTCTAGAAATTATATCCCAGCAACTTTCTTGGCATTGATATCAAGCTTCAAGTAGCATAGAACCTGCCTGGTTTTCCTCAAAGAACTCATTGCTAAACTTACAGTTGATGTTTTTTCTTTAATGTAAGGAGCCAGGCTGGTACTTCATGCATTAACCTGCACATAGCATCTCTGAGTAAATGTTTGATGGCGGAAAAAAAAGGAAGGAGGGAACGAGCACATGAATGAATAAGTGAAGTGGGGACTCTGGGTTCCATGACACTGATCACTGCCAGCCCTCACGGGGATGCGATTATGGTCCCACTGTGACTGAGAGCAAACGAAGACTCAGGGCTGTTAAGTAACACACTCAGGCCCACACAGCAGAGCTGGGCCCGTCACTCAGGTCTGTCTGTTTCCAGAGCCTGAGACACACACTAATCAGTTCTGCTATTGATTATATTGTCCCTCCTTTCTGTTAAAAGCAAAATAGTTTGTGGAGGTCACTCTTGGGAGATCGCTTCCTGCTGCCCCCTCCTAAGGATGAAATGTGACTTGGAGCCACACTGATCTACACTATGAGTCTCATGAAACCAGCAGAGCCTAAGCCATGCCATTCTCCAAGTAGCGGGGACCTGAAAGTTGAAGAGCCCAACAGCCAAAAGAGGAGGAGACAAAGGGAGCGTTGCTTTAACGTTCTGAGTGTCAAAGTGAGACGGTGCAGCTTTTTAAGGTTGCGGTTGAAAGCACTTGTATAGCAATATTCATTTTAAAAAAAACTGAATAGCCTGCTTTCTAAGAAATGATTTTCTAATTGAAGCTGACCATCTGCTTCCCATCAAGTCGTTTCAACAGGCACAGAAGTATCATTGCATTTTAGAGAGAGCAGTTTCATTATACAAGGTTTGATAGGTACCTTAGGGTTTGAGCCATGAATTGACTTCAAAGGTCCATCAATGCCTGGACAATGTGTGCACGTTGGCTGTGTGTGTGAGTGCATGTGTGTGAGTGTGTGTGTGTGTGAGTGTGAGAGTGTGTGAGTGTGAGTGTGAGTGTGTGTGTGAGTGTGTGAGTGTGAGTGAGTGTGAGTGAGTGTGAGTGTGTGTGAGTGTGTGAGTGTGAGTGTGTGTGTGAGTATGTGTGAGTGTGAGTGTGTGTGAGTGAGTGTGTGTATGTGTGAGTGTGAGTGTGTGAGTGTGTGTGTGAGTGTGTGTGTGTGTGAGAGTGTGAGTGTGTGTGAGAGTGTGTGTGTGNGTATGTGTGAGTGTGAGTGTGTGAGTGTGTGTGTGAGTGTGTGTGTGTGAGTGTGTGTGTGAGTGTGAGTGTGTGTGTGAGAGTGTGAGTGTGTGTGTGAGTGTGTGTGTGAGAGAGTGTGTGTGTGAGAGTGTGTGTGTGAGTGTGTGAGTGTGAGTGTGTGTATGTGTGAGTATGTGTGTGTGTGAGTGTGTGTGTGTTTCCCCACAAGGGAGGCAGTCTGCTGTTGTTATTATCTTGAAGAGTCTGTGTTAAAAAAAAGAAAATGTTTCAAGCACAAATTCATAGTGACCACAAACACATAGATCAAAAAATAAGAAAAAGGGACAGGAGAAACCTCTTTCTGTACCAGTAGGCCAACCTATACATGTGGAGGAAATGATAGAAAATCATCACTGAATAGCCGTAATGGTACTGATTGCTGGTTGCAGGATTCATCCAAGAAAACCCGAGTCATCCACGAAAGGCTGAGGAGGAAAGAGGATATAACCTCAGCCTTACAGTGTCTCCACACAGAGTACTTATTACTTACACCAAGGAAAAAATGGTCCCTCTGCAGCGGAGAAACGCAGTGGACTCCTCTGCACCTAAGTCATGGAGGTGAATGTCACCACCAACAAAACAAATTGGCCGGGTGGCCTGAAGTGATGGCCAAGAGAAACCAAACCTCATTGCCATGTCCCCTTGGCTAAAATGTGCAGCCCAAATCCGAGCACATGGAAATGCAGACTGGCTCAACTGAGGATTGCTCTATAAAATCTCAGCTCTGTATGCTCTCTACACTTCTGATAAAGGTCTAATAACAAGAATCTATCTAGAACTTAAAAGAATAAACAAGAAAAAATCAAACAACCCCGTCAAGAAATGGGCAACGGAAACAAACAGAAACTTCTCCAAAGAAGACAGAATAATGGCCTGCAAACATATAAAAAAGTGCTCAACATCTCTAATCATCAGAGAAATGCAAATCAAAACCACAATGAGATATCATCTAACCCCAGTGAGAATGGCCTGTATCAAGAAATCCCAAAACAACAAATGCTGGCGAGGATGTGGAGAGACAGGAACACTCTTACACTGCTGGTGGGACTGCAAATCAGTGCAACCTCTGTGGAAAAGAATTTGGAGATACCTCAAACAGTTAGATATAGAAATACCATTCGACTCTGCAATAGCACTGTTGAGCATCTACCCACAAGAGCATAAGACATTCTATTATACAGACATCTGCACCCAAATGTTTATGGCAGCACAATTCACTATTGCAAGATCATGGAAACAACCCAAGTGTCCGTCAATTCATGAGTGGATAATTAAAATTTGGTATATGCTCACAATGGAATACTACTCAATTTTAAGAAATGACTGTGAGCTAACACCGTTTATGCTATCCTGGATTATGATTAAGCCGGTTATCCAAAGTGAGGTGACACAAGATCAAGAAAATGGGCTCCACATCTACTCGCCATCAAATTGGTACTGAATGATTATCACTATGGTGCTCAAATGGTGGTGGTGTTCACCAGGGTTTGGGGGAGGGGGAGATACACATCTTAGGGTTGTGGTGAGCATTGTGGTGGCGGGGGAAGGGAATACCTCTAACCCTTCTTAGGGAAATGCAAAGATATACAATGTAACCAAAAGATCAAAAAAGGAAAAAAAAAAGGAAAGAAAACTTATCGAGTGGTGGGCAGATGGGGGAGGAGGAGGGGAAGGATATATACTTACAAAATAGGTGCTATGGGCACCACCTAGGGGGTGGACATGCTTGATGTTTTGGCAAGGTTGGGGGCTGGGGGCAGAATGGCAGGGGCAATATATGTAACCCTAACAATATTTGTACCCCTATAATATGATAAAATAAAAGGAAAAAATTCTAAAAAAAAAAAAAAGAAGGTCAATACCATGAAAGACCAAGACATAGGAGAAAGTTAAAGGAGACGCACAGGAAAGTGTGATCCTGGGCTGTGCTAGGGACTGAGGAAAGCTGCTGAGAGGCACGTTATTGGGATCTTTGGTGGAATTTGAATTTGGATATATAATACCATGGTGTTAATGTACATTTTCCAATGTACATTTGTACATTGTACATTTGTACATAATGTACATTTTCCAAATTTGATAATTGCATTGTGATTTTGGAAGAGGTTGTGTTTGTTCATATGAAAAGAAGTATGTAAACATTTGTCATAAAATCTTCAGTATCTCCAACTTACTCTCAAATAGTTTGTCAAATATTAATTATATATCCTTATTAATTATTATATATTTATTGTTATTATATAAAAGAGAAAAAAGCAAATGTGACAAAATGCAAACAATCTATGAATTTAGGTGAATTGGACCCTGGAGCTCAGAGTACTATATTTGCAACTTTTCTGTCAGGTTGAAATTTTTCAAATAAAGAAAGTTAAAAATCTTGGGCCTGGTCCTTCTTCCCTATTTTACAGATGAGAATTTTGGTCTCAAAGTAATTAAGTTAAAGGTATCCTCTGTTAGTAGAAGAAGCCGTATTAAAACCAAGATTTCATGAGTCCCACAAAAATGCTCCGTCCACCTCCCTGGATCGTAACAAAACTCACATGTGTGCATTTCTTAAAATTAATTTTGTACCCCTTGGGCCCCCTGTAGATAGACTAGGGCTGATTTTTTATTTTTTTCTATACAGTTGACCTTTGTTCTATTTTCACTGATAAAAGCAGAGGGGAGCTGGATCAGGTAGAAACTATTCTTGTCATCTTGCTGCAATAATTAGGAGATGCCAAACATATTTTATCGTACCTTGCTTTCCAATTTCTGCCTAGTATGTGTGCAAGCAGATGGATATTGTAGGAAAGGAGCAGTGATGAAAATTGGTAAGAAAAGTCTCTCTTCCTTAGACCTTTGCTCCCAATTTGCCACACCTGTCCCCGCCCCTGCCCAGGAGGCCAGGCCAGTGTGCTCTGGGACTGGGACTGGGCGCACTGAGCTTGGTAAGCCGTGCTGTGCTGCTCCTGACTTCTCTTAGGAGGGACCAAAGGGCGGTGGATTTCCAGGGAGACTTTGTCTATTGAGGTGCGTCTCCAGCAGAGTTTTCAACAGAGGAAATGGGGTTCATGCTGGACCCACACTCCTAGGGCACCTAGGTTCTACCAGACACGCTACGAGGACGACATTCTACAGCAGCACCTGCCCAAACCCCATCAGGCACACCAAGGCCACGTCTCGTTTATTCTTCCTTTTAAATTGTGTTTATATCACGCTGTTCCGGGCACAGACTCCAGAGCCAGAAAGTGCTGCAGCTGGAACATCAGTCACTAGCTCGGAGGCCTGAGAAGTTCACTTAAACTCATTTGACCTCAGGTCCCCGCCTGTGAGGTGCAGATATAACAATAGCGGTATTCTTCATTTATGCTTTATCAAACCAGTGACTGATATTTAGTGGTCGCGTTGATGTGCTCATTTAAATCCTCCCTCGTTGCAACACAGGGCCGTGGCACGACAGAGAAAGACGATCCAGGGAGGAGACTGGGCTGCAGGTGAAGTGAGGCGGAGAGAACATGTTCAGGCTTCAGTAGCAAGAGCCGCCCCCAGCCTGACGCCCCCTTCCCAGTGAGCAGCAGAATCTTTGTACCTTGTAGCTTCCATGACGGAAAATCGTGCCATTTATAATGTGATTGAACACAGAATGAGAGATTTTTTGGCTGTCCTGAATTTTGAGTAAAGTCTTGGAGCTAAGAATGGTGGGTGACATAGTCACCCCACATTCTAAAGAAACACTGGATATTCCCCCCCGCCCCCCGAATGGCCCAGAGATGACCAACTTGTTCTCATGAACACCATCCCCAGCCACCACCTAAGAGAAGACCAAGGCTTCAGTCAGAGGCATTCTTCTAAAGAGGTAGAGAGTTGGGGTCATTCCCTCATCTTCCAATGTTCCTGTCCTGCCAGCCACCTCCCCCTGGCCCCTGGGCAATAAGGCAGACATAGGTACTGGAGAGAGAGGGAGGGATGTTTACAACAGGGAAGGACCACACCCACCCGGCTGATGCTAGTGGAGCCACGGGTTCTCCAAAGCCCACCCACCCGGTACAAACGGCGCTATTCAAATACAGCACGAGGAAATCCGTGGAAGAGCTGAACTTGTGCTCACCCCTCCAAGTGTGGGGGCCATGGAGACTGGGGCCTGTCCCCCACCCTGGAAAGGAAGGGGTTTGGGGTCTTACGAAGTCTTAATAATTGAGGGGAGGAATATTCAAGGCCAAGGGTTGGCTTTTACTGAGAATTTGGGCAGGAATTCCTAGAATTGGCTTCCCTCCCCTTTTCATACTTTATGTAATTGTTTTGGAACTGTCATGGTGATTTCAAGGGTGGAGAAATTTCGAAACCACAATGCAAATGATATTGCAATTCAACAAAGTTCATGTAAAGTGACCTAGAAAGTTGACAAGCCAGTTGCAGCCAGTTCTCGTCTGTGCTCATCAACCCCCTTAGTTAGACTTTAACACCTGCACCCACTCTGCAAGCCCCTGCATCCATCCCAGCCCTGTCTCCTCGTCTCCTAAAGATTCCACACTCTTAAAACATAG
Source organism: Mirza zaza (assembly GCA_008750895.1). Classification (NCBI taxonomy): domain Eukaryota; kingdom Metazoa; phylum Chordata; class Mammalia; order Primates; family Cheirogaleidae; genus Mirza; species Mirza zaza. The sequence goes on along the minus strand of VSMD01075454.1, from coordinate 31,672 downwards.
GTTCTGGGAGAATCAGCCCACTAAACTACTGACACGTCAGCATGGGCTCTTTTCTAGATCTTTCAGTTTATGACAAGTGTGGAAGAGCCTGACCACAATGGCTGCTTAAGAACGAAAAGGGAATGTCGATAGGGAGGGAATAAAGAAAAAAAATATAGTCTTAAATATACTCTATAGTTTATTCACTTCTCAACTCTGACAGACAGAAAGAAATAGAAACTGGGAGAGGTTATGAACCACTCTTCTATCGAAACCTCCCCCCCCACCTGCCCCCTGCACTCCGCACCCTGTGTAGACCAGAGACTGGAGTTAGAGCTCTCGAGTTTGACTTGTTTCCCCCAAATTATCCGCACGGCCTTGTAACCCCGCCTCGTGAGCTACCTTTCATCCTTGACAAGAGGAAAAGGCAAAGCCTCTAATGCCTCGAATACCCACCACTGAACTGAGAGTTAAGTAAGATTCTCCCTATTCTGACTCATTTTGTGATTCCGGTAAGACTGATTTTATTCTTATTGTACATAAAAGTAAAAAGAAACACTATTTGGACATTAGATGAGGCAGAAAACACAGAGGAGGCAATGATTGCTCTAAGCAATGTGTAAAGACAGGGATTATTTTAGATCAAGCAGATCGGCAAGAACATACACCCAAGGACAGGCTAATTGATAGCACCAGGGAAAACTCTGCAGGTTTTAATACACAGTGAGATATTGAGAGCATTACAAAGGCAATGCCACGGATTTTTTCTTTTGAAAATATTCATTGAAGGAACTGAATTAATCTTCTTTTTTATGTGTTATGATAGAGAAAGAGGACCTTGCAGGTTGTCTAGCACTATCAGGTCTAATGGTGTGTGCTGGACTCTTGTCCTTGGAAAAGCCACTGCAGATCTTCGTGTCTTAGGAACTCTAACTGAAAACGGCAAAACGAGAAGAATGAATAGCATTTAAGACAAATAGATTCTCTAGGTATGCCTGTGCAAATGTATAATTATAAAATCATATGTGTGTAAGAAAGTATTATTTGTAATAGTTACCATAATTGTTTATTTTGATATCTACTGCTAACCTATATAAGATGAAAGATGTGGAGCTAACTGAACTGTACAATTTCCTCCAAATGCATGAGACATGCTGGTCATTTTCAGATTAGAGACATAACAGTGACACGTGAAGATGACTCCCGAACTCCAAACAGGGCTGCCTCCGTTTGGAACAAGGCTGGCACAGAATCACCTCCTGGCTGTTCACAGACCAAGTCCTGCTTCCAAGAATGTTTCCTTTATCCCACTGGTGGTTGTAGCATGTTTATAATAATATTCAAATATCAGGAATAGTCCCACGACAACCTGGATGTTTATCTCCTCTTAAACATCAGGGGGTTTGACCACAGGAAGGCTCACATTCCCACGTGATCGCCAGGTGCTCAAGCCAAACAGTGGTTGCCCTTCAGTATCTGTCTGTTGTAGCCGCCAACCTACTATTCACACACTTGACTGCCTGCTCCTGCAGGAACGTGAGTTTGTGTCGCTTTGTCTAGGTGTTGGACTTCAGCTTCACAAGTTCAAAACTTTGTTCAAATTCTTATACGGTTTGGTCAGGCACAAGACATCTGTATGTAATTCTACCTGATAAATAAAATACCCATCTGTTAACTTATGGTGGCCAGACTGTTATCATTAAAGGTTCTTGTTTCCTCTCCCAAGTATACATCTCCACAAGAGGATCAAGCTGACAACGTTTGGGGAGCTGGAAAATGAGGCAAATGAGTAGTTAGACAATCTTAAAGACAAACAGACATATTGTGATGTACCAGTTCCTTCTAAGAATGCGATCTTCCTACTTGGGCCAATTGCTCAGGGAGCAGATTTTAAGATGCTTTAATAGTAACGAGGCCCCTGGGGGTGTCTCAGGAAAGCTGGGTGGGTTACTGCCCCTCTGCACTCCAATCCAAATCACCAACACCCACGCATACCTCAACCTGAGCGCCTCACTTTTTACATGGGCCACCCCACCTGAACAGGGTGTCCGCCTGTGCAAAGAGGGGGCACTCAGACATGGACTCAAAAGGAACTTTGAAGGCCACACATGCAGACACTCTAAACACACATCATTCACTGAGAGCTGGTTTATGGCACCACGTGTCGCAAGACGGCATCAGCACATGCCAGCTGTGCTTCTTGAGAACACTGCCCCCGGGCTTCTGGCAGCGATTGGATACACATCGTAAGTCCCATCACTTCCACAGGGAATAATCTCTTAGAGCAGGTTACTCTGCAGAAAACTAGGCTCACCAATTGACATGTTGCTTCCCACAATTACTTTTTCAGAGAGTGGCCGTTTCCTAAACTCACTGCTTCTTAAGGACTATGTATGATTTATAGGATACTCGTATACAGAATAGACAAGAGTTAAATTAGATGCTTTAAAGGAACAGAAGCCAATGTCCCCTACATAGAAGGCTTAGTTTGGTATATTTTCTGCAATTTGGTATGTAACTTGTATCATAGATGAGACTTGATAGAATCATGAAATTAGTGGCTGCTTCTAACACACTCAAAAGGGAAAATCCTAACTTTAAATATGTTTATATGTATTCATACACAATATGTTTGTATGTCCATGTTTATGTATGTATGTATATATACATATTTCTTTACTTGATGAAAGATTATTTACTTTATTTATTTTTTGCATTCACTGCTGCACAGAATTTTTGCCTTAATTTGGTGCTCTCATTCAGGGTGCTTGTTTGTTGTTGACAGTGGTAGTGTAGTAGTGACACTAAGTGCACTGGTATTTTTTTTGGCATTTCCAAGGTTTTGGAGAGCAACAGTGTGACCTTTAGAAGGGAAGTGGTTACACGTCTTGGCATAAGCAAGGCTCACGTTGTCATCTTCCAGATTCCATGGCTTCCAATTCCTGATTTTCCCCTGGAAGGTTTTTAAGCCTGTACTTCCTCTAATCCCCTTACATACCATTCTCTCCCAGACTGTGCTTTTGCCTCTATTTCTATGGCAGTGCATTCTCTCTCATGAAGGAGGGCTTTGGAAAGAGATGCACCTGGGCTGCCCAAAACAGGCCCATAGAGCTCCTTGTAAAATTGAAAAATTATCCAATAAATTTTGACTATAGGATAATGGAATCACAGATGCTGCTTCAGTATGTTTTCTTGCAAAACTACTACATATTCAATCTCTCAGATATTTTAGCACTTCTTATTCTATTTATTATCATAACTTAATTCAACATTTTATGGAGAAGTTAATGGAATTCAAATGAGTCTTGAACATTAAATTAATTATTATGGGTACATGTTCAAAAGGGTTTTTTCAAAAAAATTATTTCCATTATTATAAATATTGTCATCCCTCTAAAACCCATAAAAAGCATAAAGTATGGCACGATCATATTAATAGAAGTATACCTGAATCTTTTGTTTTGGGATTCCTCTTCTACTAAAAGTGTCTTTTTATTGCACACTTCTTAGTAAGGTAAACAAGTAAATCTTTGACAACAAAATGAGAGTTTTTAACTCTAACATATTTGGTACCCAAAATATAAATAAGATGTAGGTGACTAAAAAGTTACTTGTGGAAAGAGCCAAGGAACAAGTTGTTGAAATAATAGTGGAAACAGCAATGCTCACAGAAGCTGCTTTCCAACAGCGACATATCATTTCACCAGTGGAATTTGGAAACTGGCAGAAAATGCAAAATGTATCTCCAACTGCCTTCTCTGGTTTCTTCTTAGCCGTTCATTTGGTTTATTTAACATCATTTGCTTTTTTTCGAAACCTCTAAAGAACAGAGCTGGAGAAGAGGATGGTTTAAAAGCCATTCTATCTCCTTTCAGTTCCTCTGGACTGAATAAATATGTATTTTTCTTGAAGGAACCATTGGTGTTTTTGGTAAAATTCCAAGGAACTCAGACAAAACCAATCTATATTTTTAATAAACATGCTGAAAATTAACTTGTTCAGCTAAGAGTCACAGTTTAAGTAAATGATGCATGTGATTGCTAGAAAATCCATTTTATTTGCCCATTCTATGTATTTGCACATATAGATTCTTCCAAACTTGTTTAGAGTAAGGCAAGTCTTGTGGAAACCCTGTGTGAAGCTGGTGTTTAACTCATAGATTTAATAAATCAATACCTAGAATAATCAGAGGGACCCAGTGCTTTGAATCTTTGGAAAAAGACTTGCTATAATTCTCAACTTAGCTATCCAGCTCAGCACATCATGTTCCAGACTTGGAATAGTATCCTGTTATGAGTATGATAGACCTAGAATTACATGCAGGTTGAGATGATGCATTCCATTATTAATATTAGGTTAAACTATATGAAATTGCTGCTATTGCTGGTTTTTGCCCTCTATTGCAGTGATTTCATGTGATTCAGTTTAATATGTAAGGTAATTCTTCAATTAGAGTTCATATGAATAGCTTCTAAAGGGGGAGAAGGTGGGGAAGTATTGACAATGCTGGGATAAAGCTGGGTCTACATAGTGAAATAAGAAGTCTCTGTTTTCTAAGAGTGCAAATAAGCTCGGTAAGGCGTAGCAAGAGAGGAGGGTTCCCCAGAAGGAACAGTTGCATGCTCCCCCTTATTCTTTCTGTTAACCTTGTGTGTTACTGTCTATAATAAAGGAACACCTAGGCTGTGGTCACCTAAGAAATCAATCATGTTTATACATCCCTACACTATGCATAGCTACAGTAATAGCAGTGTACTGAGAGCAGTCTGGAGCATTCTCTGGTGTTTCTATGGCCAGGACATGTTGCTGTGCTGGGTGGGACAGCTTTGGGCCGATGGCCACTAGATGACAGTTGTATCAGAAGGGATGTTAAAAGGTAAAGAACAGAGGACTTTTTTCTCTGGATTTTGGTCACTGAAACCAGTAATAACCAATCAGAATAGCTAATGGAAAAAAGGTCTCAATTTCAGGAGCAACAAATACTAAAAATATTATTATATCAGAAAGATAGTATAGCCTGAGAAATCCTGGGTTCTGTAGAGTCTTTGGGAGTTTATAGCCTGGCTGCCACCTTACGTAGATAAATTAGTCTCTTTTGCCTCAGTTTACCCAAGTATAGATAGGGATGGTAATAGTATCTGCCTTGTGTGGATGCTGTGAGGATTAAATGAGGTAACATTTGCAAAGTGCCAAGAACAATGTCTGGAGTACACAAGGTGCTATATAGTGTTATTAAATGTTCATCTTCATGCACAAGATACAGAAACAAGAATATTCATTATAACATTCTTCGTAGCAGTGAAAAGTTAGAAATAACCTAACATGCATAAATTTAAGAATGACTATATAATAATGCCAATATTATGAATACTAGTAGGATTTTAAAAGAATGAGATAGACCCATGCGTTTTAATCTAGAGAAAATCTCCAAGATATACTGTTAAAACTTGCTGAAAAGAGCAAGATATAGAGCAATAAAAATAGAATGATACTACTTAAGATAAAAATATGTGTATATATGTGTATACACAAATTGTTAAAAGAATAGATTCTGAAATGATATATACCTACATAGAGTGTGAATGATATGTGTGTTAGAGAGTGAACTTGAATTTTTTATTTTGCATTTCTTCATTGTTTAAGTCTTGAAACATGAGAATATATCCAATGACTTGCACAAGGATTAAAGTGGAAGGTGAAACACACAGGCCATGCTATTCATCTCATTGCGATCCAATGAGCCTTTGTATGTCAAGAACCACACATGATAGCATAAGAGAATAAGGGCTGCACATCAGATGTGTTCAGTAGGTGCTGGCCTTTAAATTCTAAAAGAGATTACTTGTGTACTTCTAGGACCTGAGAGTCCTTACTGAACACAAGTGCCTCACAGGCCAACTTCAAAGCCACGAAGAACAGATGTAAAGGATATAAGAAAAAACCTGGACCTTGAGCTACAGAGCATTTTTACAAACCCTTCTATTTTCAAAGGTTCAGTAAAATCATTCCTTTTGAACTGTGTTGCAAGGGTTACCTTCGTCTGGAAATGGGAAACTGCAATTAACATTGGAAGAACATTGCCATCAACGACCTGCTTACTGTATGGTGTTGTCTGGGGTTAAATAGAATATTCTCACTCACATATCGGGGGGTCTAGACGAGGGAAGCCCAGGAGAGATGCGGACACAGCAAAGCGTAGCCTCCACGTTCTGGCTCAGATCTAATTGGAAATGTCCTGAGTGGTAGAACTTTCCAGCCATCCTCCTTGGAGTCTTTCTATTAATCAAATATTTTCTATTACCAGGAAGCATTTCCTGACATTCAGCCTAAATTTTTATTTTTCTTACGGGAATATATAATTTAGTTAATTTAATTATGTTATTAGCAGTTCAAAAAGGATATTCATCTTGTTATCCAGTTCCTTGTTGCTGTGCCATGATTATGCGGCTCTAAAACAACTGGGAAATGAGGTGACCATCATTTTCTCCTATTTCCTTCATCCATGTCACAGATGCGGATAGTCAGAGCAGTAGAAAACAGAACATAGTGTGATCGTGTGCACGACCGGTCTCTATCATATCTGTTCTTGAAGAGAAAGAACGTTTGCCTCATAAGGTTGATTTCCGCCTCAAAAAGCAAAGGCATTGCTTATCTCCTCCTGGTTACCTGCCATTCCCCTGCTGATGTTAGTAATGGCTACAGGGGAGGAACAAAGAGAGAGACAATGATAAGAATCATTCGTAAGATCCTGGAATTAATAGCGACAAATTCACTCCATATTATTGACTTGAAATGTTAATCTCAAGCTTGCTAACACACGAGTGAAATGGTAGGGTCAGAAAAGACAGAGCTGAGCTGCGAGTCCTCTGCTGAATGGGAAAGAAAAAAGATATTCATGGGCTGTGAGTCACACGGGCTGTGTCTGCCGCAGGGACCCGCAGGGATTGTTTTCCAGTGGGCGCTTGATGAAAATGGAAACGGGAAAATCAATGCTTTGGCCAATGCTGGTCACAGTTCATTAAGACAGCGAGTAAAATGAGAATATTCCGTGTGCTCCAAGCGTCTAAAGCAAGCTTCTCCTGGCTTCCATCTTCTCTCCTCAGTCACCTGTGATTCTGTGGTCTTTGGCACCCTAATAACTGGAGAATTATCATCAGTTATGCACTTCTGGGCATATATGACTTGATAAATAAACAGTCACGCTGAGAAATCTGAACACCCAAGGACCCTGTAAGGCCACGACTCCACTGCTATTTCATGTCACCTGCTTTTTCGCCGTACTTCTCCACGTGTAAGTGTGCCCCTTTCCTCGAAATGTGAACCATGAAAGGTCAAAAGCTTGTTTTAAAATACTCATCATAGTATTTAGTAGGAATACATTAATCTGAATCTACCCATAATTTTGAATTTCCAGGTCTGGATTCATTTAATAAAAATGGTAAACACTATTTGAATACATGCACTCTTTATCTTATGAATTAATTTAACCTTATCACAAACTCAGAGAAAATGGCTTGCCTCATGGTGCACCGTAACCTGGACGGGCAGACCCTCACCCGTAGCTCTTCCTGAGACAGGAAGTGGCGACTCTGTGATGGCACTTACACCGGCAGCGCCTGGTGCAAAACACGAAGCAAACCGTGGTGAACACTTCGGATGATGACAACAGAGGGCCCACACTGACGTATTTCGGGAGTCATAGGAGCTGTGTTAGAGACTTGGTATCCCAAGGACTAAATATTAAAATGAAAGCCCAGGACAAATTTGTGTTTCCCTTTGTAATTAGCATTAAAAGTATTTAAAAAGTATTAAGTCTAGAGAGCCTAAGTCAATGCTCGACTCCCTCAAATCTCCTATCTACTCACTTCCCACTGCCTCCTTCTGGCACATCCAGTAGCAAGGATAATTCCTTTCAGATTAATTTATTCCTGGGCAACATTTTCATCCTTGGTAATGATGCATCCTATGCAATGAACTTCTTAGCCTTCAGAACATTATAATCTAAGGAAAAGGCAGAATCATCTCCACTGAAGGTAGAAACCTGATTATATAGTGGGGAAGCCTCAGCGCTAGGGCCAAACCCACCAATGCGAATTTCCCCCACTCCTACCGAGGTAGTTCTGAAGCCCTGAGAGGTGGACTCCAGTTAGGGGAGTCTGAAGGGCTGTGTCAGCAGACTCACCTTGGGAAGGCCACTCAGCCCCAGCAAGAATGTTGTTCCTGGAGCCACCAGGATGCTCTCCAGAGTGCTGGAGTGCCATCAGGGACAGACTAACAGCCATGCAGGGGTGCCAGCCCTGGTTCAGAGGCACCATTCTTCCACATTGCTCATATGCCCGTCTGCATCTGCGGGACATCCCAGTACCTGACCCTCGCTCTCGTGGTCTCATTTGTCTCCCGGGACACCTTTCCTAGGATTGTGGAATCCGGGATGTTTGGGGAACCACATAGGCCTGTCCAGTACCTTCTCGGGGAAGCTATTTCTAAATTCTTTCTATTCTGGAAGACAACACTTCCATCTTCCAGTGGTTATTCATAAAGTTTCTAGGTCTCTAATCTCTTGGTGATATGGTAACCACCGAGACATTCTCTAAAGTCATCTTGTCTAACATACTTTTTAATTTTTGTTTGAAGAAATAAGTCAGTATTACACTCCAGGATCAACAGAACTTTTGGTCATGTCTTATAATGAAATAATGTCACCCTTTTAAGAGAAAACATTAAAGCAAACAACCAATATTGGACAACAATGTGCCTTATAAAAGCAGGTCAGAATCACTGCCTCTCTAGGTTTGAACAACTTCGAATTGTTAGACCTTCTTTCTTTCTCTGCCATCAGCTTTCCTCTGGATATTCTATCTGCTGCTGTCCACCAGCCTTTGTATCCCCCTTTCACCCTTCATGTGGAGGGAGGAGCCAACTATATCTGTAAAAATACAGCGAAAGTCTCAACAAAATCTCCAGCTTAGCCATCACGGCCACTAGAACACTCCATGAATGTTAACGATGAGCCCAAACTGATGACATTGGAAAACCTAATTCCAAAATAACATTTGTTCTGAAGAAATAGGAAATTTATCTACTGAAAAAACAACTTCAGCCGCTCCACTGGTGAAAATAAAAGGATTCATGGCAAATGAAAGCACCACTTGTTAGGAAGATTGCTATGTTTGCTCGGTGGAAGGCTGGACTGCCACCTCTGACAAAGTTTAATTGCCTTCACAGCATTCTGCTTGGTATTGGGTTTCCCGTTTGTCTTATTAAACCAGTAAAGCGCACCGTGTGCTCTCCTCCCAGGGCATATCTCATTTCGTCAGAAACTGTAAAGATTGGGAAAAGGTCAACTAAGCTTATCAAAACACCTACTAGAAATAATAAAAAAAAATTGAATAATCATCTTTTCTAAAAGATAAATCGTAGTGCATACTAATTATAAAATATCGTAGTTTATTTAATACTCTTTCTCAAGGAATTCACATTTCATCAATGGTAGATATTCCTGACACTTTATTAATGTTTTATATAATAGATTAGAAAGGATGTATATATATGTGACTTCATTCATTTTCAAAACAGCATTGTGAGGTAGGTGATATTATTAATTTTTTTTTCTTATAGATGACAAAACTGTAGTTCAGACATAAAAAATTGGCTCTCAGATATACTGCCAACGCGGTAAACCAAAGTTTCCATCATATCATGTTGCTGCTCATGAATTCTTAGACCGAAGAATGGATAGTCCACGGACTTTGATCAGTGACAGACACAGGGGACAGATGGGCTCCTAACGTTTATCTAAAGCTTGACCCCTCCCTCTTCTTTTCAGCGTGGTATAAAATTACAACATGTCCCTGCCTTCGTGAGCCAAGAAGCAACACCGAAGGATGGCCCCAGGTTACATGGAAACCCCAGAAGGGATCGTTGCCACTCTAAACAATTTCATGGCACGCAAGGCCGAGGAACTCTGTGATGCTACACCCTGTCTCTACTAGCATGGCAGAGGAGGACACAGGGAGATTCTTGACCCTGCTACCTCTTTGTTTCGTGGCTAAAAAGTCAACAGATACAGGACTCTAAGGCATTCCATGCCGGGATTTGAGAGGGCCATCTTTACTCTATTTTGGAATAACTTTATTCTTCTGCCCTTGAAGCTGCGTGTCAGAGGGCAAGATGCTCTGACCGGCCCTGGGACTGTGAAGCCAAGGCACAGGGCACCCTTTCCTCAGGTCAACCACCAAAGGACAGGGCCGGTGCACGCAGTGCCCCAGTCCTGATTAAATGTGGGCCTGGTCCTGAGGGTGAAAACAGAGCAATCTCTCACCAGAATTTAAGCTCTACGTGGAGAAAGGTTTTTGTTGTTGCTGTTGTTGTTTCTGTTTTGTTCACTGATGTTTCCTTATTACCTAGGAAAGTGCCTGGTACATCATAAGGGCTCAACAGGTGATATTTGGATGGAATATGTATATGCATATATGTGTGTGCATGTCTCTCTCTCTTTCTCAGTACTTTCTCAGATCTGACCATCCCAATCTTAAAAGACATGGCGCGGTCGAGACTGGTCATGCATGCATGCCGTTAGTACTCACTCCTCCCATTCTTTCCTGGTAATAAGACTCCTACTTTTTGTTTGGGTGCATGGCCATTTTGAAAAATGACTACATGTAACTAGACCTCACCATGGTCTAGGTTCTGACCAGTGGGTGGAAGGGCAAGTCTTCTGTCCAATTTCAGGCCGATATTGTGCCTCCTTCCCTCTGGCTGAAGTGTGTATGAGATGGCTGGAATGCCAGAGCCCAGGAGGTCGAAGCCAGATCTAGGGCCTGGGGTCCTGACAGACACCATGCACGGGCCAGTGTGCTCACCCCCAGGCTTCTTTTAAACCTAAAGGAAACAAACTGCGATCTTAAATAAGTCGTTGTTATTTTGGGTTTTGGGTCGATCAGCCAAAACTAATCCTAATAAAATAAATGGGCATACATATAAGTGATAGAGAAATAAGTGTTTTTTTTTTCTATAATATCTTTGCAAAGTTATCTGATAGTTGGGTTAAGACAGTATTTTATTTTATTGATACAGTCTTAATGTTGCGTTCATTGAAAACAAATTGTGTGGAGTATTGCTTCTGCTGGTAACCCACGTTGATTTTTTCCTAAGAAACACTATTCCAACTATGTTGCACGATAGAGTCCTTAAGATGAAAACTTCTGTGCATGGTGTTCCATGCTGTCCATCACCAGCGTTCAATACCCTGCAGCTTTCAGGGAGAGGACTGTGGAGGCTGAAGAGAAAGAATCTTGACATCTCAGCACCTCCTCAACCTGGTTTCTGCATCACATGTGGCTTGAAGCAAGTTCTCAGGAAATCAGTCAAATGCATGGCAAACATCAGGCCAAAGATAACAGTAATTCCGTTTCTGCTAACCTAACAAACTTTCTGTGAGCAAGCTGATTCCTACCCATGACTAAGTGTCACCTCTACCCTAGTGGTCCCAGATTCCTCTGTTTCTCAACCTTTTCCTAATGCTTTCTTGAACTACTTTGTGTTAATCCTTACAACCAGTATTTTATCGAAATTCATTTCACTTCCTTTCATTTAAGAAAAAAATTCCACAATAAATAAGCTTTTCATGACCAGCACCTGCCATTATACATTTCCCCCAATCCCAATGTTTTTGTTTGTTTGTTAGTTTGCCATCACTACCTCCTTGTTGAGATTTGCTGATTTTTTCTTGGCCTTATGTTGAATTGTATCTCAGACTTTCCACAGGTTTTCCAAGCTCCGAATTTTCCTGTTTGGAAACCTGCACAGATCACTCATCTCTTAGGCCCCGAGCTGAGCAATTCTGAACTGAGACCCTGGCCACCACCTGATCCTTGGGCCCCATCTGCCAGCCTCCCTTTCCATTTCTTACCTGCCGGCAGCAGTCTGCACTTGGAGGCAGCTGGGGCCTGGGCTTTGGGTTTAGGCCTGCACCCTCCTACTTTGGTGCACTTTCTTCCAGACAGCCTTTAAATCCCAGCAGGTCTTTGCAGTATCTCCAAATCCTTTTCCACAAAGGTTGCGCTAATTTGCAGTGCCACCAGCAGTGCAAAAGAATTTGGAGATACCTCAAAGAGCTAAAAATAGAAATACCATTCAATCCAGCAATAGCATTATTAGGCATCTACCCAAAAGAGCATAAGACATTTTATTATAAAGACATCGGCACCCTAATGTTTATGGTAGCACAATTCACTGTTGCAATGACGTGGAAACAACTCAAGTGCCCGTCAGTTCATGAGTGGATTCTTAAAATTTGGCATATGTTTACAATGGAATATTACTCAATTTTAAGAAATGACAGTGAGCCAGCACCACTTGTATTTTCCTGGATTGAGCTTGAGCCCATTATCTGAAGTGAGGTGACACAAGATCGGAAGAATAGGCTCCACATGTACTCGTCATCAAATTGGTACTGACTGATTAACACTATGGTGTTCAAATGGTGGTGTTGTTCACCAGGGATTTGGGGGTTGGGGGAGTAGACCCACATCTTAGGGATGTGCTGAGCATTGTGGAGGGGAAGGGCATACCTCTAACCCTTGCTAGGGAGGGGCAAAGATATAAAAAGCACCCAAAATGTTTGTACTCTCATATTTTCTTGAAATTAAAAAAAAAATCCCAGCAGGTCTGCAAGCTCTCAGACAGGTCCCTACCCACCAGCCCTGGCCAAGGGCCAAGGCTCAAGTCTCACCACGTAGGCTCTATTAGACCAGACCGTGTGCAGCTTAATAGCTGAGATTATCTTTTGCCTCTATCTCCAGAATCAAGCATGGAACTTCACATTTAGTGGGTTCTTAAAAGTTAAATAAGTGAGCAAACTTTTATTTGAATTATCCACATCCCTCGAGGGCTGTGGATTATCAAAATAAGGTGTGTTTCTCTCCATTCTCTACCTATTTTTCTTACTGCAGAGAAATGGCAAATGCAAGTAGTTTAACTCATTTCTATAAAGTAGTGGTCCGCAGAAGTAACATATAGTTATTTCAAGTTCTGCCTGATGTTTTTTTTCTCTCAAACAAGGGGAAAAAATCAACATCTCAACCAGGTTCTTTTAAGACTTTTTAATTTTATTTTTAGAGCTTCTGGCTTTGTTTTCAGACAATTCACAGATGATTAAAAATCAATGTGTATTCAAGATTCGAGAATTTATCTCATGTGGGGAATCAATGCTTGGCATGGCCAAAATAATTTGTAATGGTTGATCAAGTCCTTATGATCAAAAGGAAAAAATAAAAACAACAGAGCGTGACTGATCACATATCAGAAAGGAGGTTAAGGAGATAGAAGGGAATTTATGTGAACTGAGTATCTACCATGTGTCAGATAGGTTTACATTGTTGAATTCAATCCTCACAGATACCCTGTGAAGCAGTTATTATGATCACAGTTTGACAGCTGAGTGCAGTGAGATTCAGAGAGACACACGTCTAGGGAAACAAGCTCACACTCTTTCCAGTATAACCGCTGAGAATCCTGATGTGAAAGCAATAGCGTGTGCTTTAGTTCAGAAGTGTTCATGAAGAGCTTTTCTTTAATTTCACTAGCTAATTCATTGCTGGCTTTTAATCACATAGCTGTTTTTTTAATTCAACCTTTTGTTTCAGACTATCTTTAGATTTAAAGGGAAATTATGAAGGTAGCACAGAGAATTCTCATATACCCTCATATCTACCTAGTTTCTCTTACTATTAATAGGTTATTTTAGTACATTTGCCACGATTAATGAGCCAGCAATGACGTATCATCATTATTTAAAGCACATACTTTATTTATACTGCCTCAGTTTTTGCCTTACGTAATTTTTCTGTTCTTGGACCCATCCAGGGAACCATGTTATTCATACATTTAGCCACCATGGCTCCTGAGGGTCCTCTTGGTTGTGACAATTTCTCAGACTTCCCTGTTTTGATGACCTTGACAATACCGGCCAGGTATTTTGCAGACTCTCCCTCAATTTGTATTTGTCCAATATTTTCCTCCTGACAGTTTTCCCATCAGTGAGATGTGGGATCGAACGGCAGCGCGGACGGAGCCAGGCCAGCTTTTCCCCATGCTCAGCGCTGGGATCTACTTGAGAGGTTACACTGGCTCTTTGAGGAGTCCACGTAAAACCTATTAATGAAAGAGACAGACAGTGTCATAGGGACTCTCCTAGCACGGCTCAGCGGAGACGTGTTCCAGATGGAGCTTGAGCAGGCTGGGGTGGTGGTCATGGACCTGCTCCTTTGGAAGGTGTCAGGGCAACAGCACATGCACAGAAATGAACACAAACGAATACCTCGGAGCTGTTACCAACCCAAAGATGCACCTGGGTTTTAACGCCTTTCTTTTTCCCTCCTGTATTATAACCTGTCTTTAATACTCTGCGCTTTAATGGAAAGTTACTGAACGAGAAAACCTTTTAATGTTCAATCGCTCCCAGTCTTAGGCTCTTCATCAGTTTTAAGCACTGACAATACATTTTGGATTTCAAATCTCCAGAGACGAGCGTTGGTAAGGCAAAAGCCGAAACGAATGCCAAGATAACGTGGTAATGAACTTTGTATCCTGCTGATCCTGAAGGTTTATAGGACTCTGCGGGTTAATCGTGAGAACTCAGAGAAGCAATTAAGTAGACATGTGTCACATATGCTAAAGAAATAACATTTAACCCTGCTGTTGATGGAAAGCCGGCTGTCAATGACTATGTGCTGAACTAAATTGGACTAAAAGGGAGAAGGGACAACTGCAATGACAATGTTGATGATACCAATAATAATAAATAATGAAGATAAGGCACCACTTGCTGAAAAATGGGCTGTTGATATATAAAAGGCTGTGTGCCGAGTGCTTTCTAAGTGGGGGTTTTACTTAATCCTCATGAAAACCATATGCGTCTGGCACTGTTTTTGTTTTCATTTTAAAGATAAGGAAGTAGAGGCTAAGAGAAGTGAGTTGCCCAAGGTCACAGGGCAACCAGAGAAGCTGCCTGAGAGTGTCTTCCCTTCTCAGAGCAGCACCCTTGATAAAAGGAGGACTCACCGTGGACGGGAGCAGGTGGAGGCCGAGAGGATGCTCTCTGGGAAGTACCAGGACACAGAGACAGATACTTCCTCCCAGCCCCGCGTCTAAGGAGCCAGACGGTTAGACAAAAGTGGCTCCAGAGTGTACTCAGGTTCCAACAGCATGATCTGAAGACTTCATTGACTCACATTGCAGAGAATTATATTTCTCTCTCCATACCCTGGGTGACTCTCTGTGCACAGACCTTCAGCATTTAACTGCTGTCCATATTTGTGAAGGGAAAACAGAGCTTCTTTCTTTTTTTATTGTACTCATTCTTTTATTTACCTATTTATTTAAAAAAATTTCCTACATTTTTAAATTTCAGAATATTATGGGGGTACCAACGATTTGGTTACACAAATTGCTTTGATACCGTGCCCATCCCCCAGATAGTGTGCACAGTACCTGCTAAGTGTAATTTTCTTTTAGTGTTTTGTCATTAGCTGAGTATCTCTTCCCCAACCTACCGTGAAATCTGACTTAAGATGACCAGGTGCCTGCAGGTCAGCCCACAACTTTAAAGACTCAAAATGCTTCATGTCTGAAACTACAAATCTAACTCACATTGCTTGCTGCACAGAAAATTGTATTTGCCATTTCCTGCATGCTTGTGATAAAATGTTGGCTGGTTTCTCTACATTCCATTAGGGTTGACAGATAATATTAAGCTGGCTTCACAGTCTTGCACAGAACACAAGTGGCTGTAATTCTTACTACCATCAAGACAGTAAATTGGCCGGGCGCGGTGGCTCACGCCTGTAATCCTAGCACGCTGGGGGGCCGAGGCGGGCAGATTGCTCGAGGTCAGGAGTTAGAAACCAACCTGAGCAAGAGCGAGACCCTGTCTCTACTATAAATAGAAAGAAATTAATTGGCCAACTAATATATATAGAAAAGATTAGCCAGGCATGTTGGCGCATGCCTGTAGTCCCAGCTACTCGGGAGGCTGAGGCAGGAGGATCGCTTGAGCCCAGGAGTTTGAGGTTGCTGTGAGCTAGGCTGACACCACGGCACTCATTCTAGCCTGGGTAACAAAGCTAGACTCTGTCTCAAAAAAAAAAAAAAAAAAAAAGGCAGTAAATTGATGGGCCTTGGACCTGGGTGGGGTGAGCAAGGCAACCCCCACCCACCCTGCTTTGCCAGCCGTTTGCACACCCGGAGGAGTCGACTGTGCTGTGACTAGTCTCCATGCACGCACCTCTCTGTGACGTCCCCAAGCACCCTTGGAATCATCGTGTACATTTTAATAGTCCCCGCATTAGTTTGTAATAAACTTTGCAAAATGAGATGCTCTTTGTTTAATACTTGAGTGCATTAGAAACCTAGCATCAACACAAGAAGAAAGTTTGTTCCCTTTTGATTCAATAGAGAGGTTCAGTGTCACATAATCTTTCCAGAAATTTCAAAATGGCTTTTTTTTATACAGTGCCAAGAAGTACCAACCTCTAAAGCCTTCCTCCAAAGCTTCACCCTCATCGTCCTTTAAGTTATTTTAGATGTTACACTCATCCACGTTTTCTACGTGGCAGCTGGGATCAAGATTGTGTTTCCTTTGAGGCCGGGTCCAGCGGTCCCTGGTGCTCTTTAGGGCTTCTTGTGTGTTTAGATTTTTGCAAAATGTTACTGTTGTTAAGAGGAAGAGAAAAGGTGGTGCAAACAGTGTTACAATCCTGGGTCCATCGAGACTGAACATGGGCTTCAGTTATCAAATCATAGACTCACTATTTTGGTTTTTTCCCTGTGTCCTGCCCCCACCCCCCAACATCCTATCCTCCAGAGCTGCTCCCATCGTAGATGTAGGACAATGACGTAGCACAGGTGAGTACGAGATGTCCTCATGACTCCTGTTGCTACACACACACACACACACACACACACAACTCACATTCAGTGATTTAAAATCCAAAGGTCATGTTGATGTAGTTACATGGATTATTCTTTTCACGTGCCTCTGAGCATAGCCATACAGCAGACGGGAGAGTCAAACTCACCCTCAGCCCCGCTGCCTGGGCAGTTCACACTCCTCTCCGCGATATCAGCCAAAGCAGGAGGATCCAGACTCTCAAAATCCCCTCTCTCTCTCTCCAGTTTTAGTCCACTCTCTCTCTGCTTCATTCCACATTAGTCTCTTCCCAGTTACTATAAGAGATCCGCATACTCCACTGATTTTATGAGTTTTGTAGGCGTTGGCAAAACTCTTGGGCTTGGGGAGAGGGTCGCAGTGCAGTCCTGGTGGCCCTCCTCAGCCGTGCTGGCCCCTTGTTCCTCGTTCAGCTCTCCTAGCTGCCCCGCTCTTCTTCCGAAATGGCTCGATGAATATTCCTTTCTTTTCTCTCACGTACTCAGAACCAGCTCCTCACCCCAAACTCGCTCAGGATAACTCATCAGGATGTTCTGGAGAATAAGCTGGCGATTCTGCTGCCTCCCTGTGTCGGTTGGCTAGGGCTGCCATGACAAAGCACCACAGACAGGGTGGCCTGCATAACAGGCATTAGTTTTCTCACAGTTCTGGAGGCTGGAGTCTGAGGTCAAGGTGCTGGCAGGGTGGTTCCTTCTAAGCCTCTCTCACTGGCTTGCCTAGATGGCGACCTCCCTCTGTGTCTGCATGTGGCCATCCCTCTGCCTCTGCCTCCCAATCTCCTCTTCTTATAAGGACATCAGTCATGTTGGACTAGGGCCTACCCTAATGACCTTATTTTAATGTATCTCCTCTTTAAAGATGCTTCTGCATTTCCAAATGCAGCCACATTCTGAGGCCCTGGAGGCTACGGCTTCGACATAGGAATGGGGGACACAAATCGGCCCCTAACATTCTCCTTACATGAGTAGCCCACATAACGGAAGCCACATGAGAGACCTGGTCTGTCCAATTCAATCCTGTATCCTCTGTGCTATGTGAGTGCCTAGACCATGACTGATGCCGAGTAAACGGGGACTTTATGGTCGTTGAATAAGTTAGAGGCCAGAGCAGGTGCTTGGCACAGAGCAAATAAATAATATCATATCTCTGCCGGATTTTCCAAACAGTTCTAGCATGATGTTTCCTAACTATGTTTTAGGAGGAGGTGGGGAGAGGCAAGCAGATAGTGAGCACATATATGATGATGGAAAATATAAAATAAGATTAATTTATTGTCATTGTTTTATTTCCAAAAGGTAGATTTGGGTCACAGATATCACCTGCTTCATCTTCTCCTGGCCACGTGTCTACCGGCACTAATATAGAACAACACCGTTTTCCTGGCATCCAACTTCAGAAGACCAATGTTGCAAATGCCACTGTCCTTTCATTTAAATAAGAATAAATTTTTAAATGCATAGTTTTTTTAAGTTTGAGCATTTTAAGAAATGCAGAACAACTATTTATATTCTTCAGTAAAAGTTCTTTCTTTTTAAAAGTTCTGAGTTGCACATAGAAAGGTCTTTATCCACTGACACATGGCTAATCACTTAGGCTAAACAGGTTTGCAAGATTGATGTTTCTATTACCCATCTGAGAATCTGTTCTTTGGTTGGTCGTCTGTCTACAATAGAATTTCTTGGAAAATTTTCATTGAAATCATAATGCTTGACCCATAAGACTAGGAAAATAGAATACCTATTTTAAAATGGTGCATTTTGAGAAAAAGCATATGACTTACAGGGAAACAAAATAATCCTTCTTTCATTACACTGTTTCATGATTCTCTCTAAATTTCAACCATTGTCCATCACCATAACAACTTGGTTTACTAGCGGACATTCTCATGAGCCTTCCACCAGTTAATCAAAGATGTTTGTCTTCAGAGCTCTTGGCATCAAATAATGTTTAGCAGCCTCCTGTGAATGCCAAAGGACCTTGTGTCCGAGGGGGTAGCTAGTCCATAACCAAAATAAATAGAGTTTAGGCATCAACAGAGCATTCAAGAAGGGAAGAGGGTACATTTTATCACTGGGCATCTTTGG
The DNA here is from genome assembly GCA_008750895.1 of Mirza zaza. Classification (NCBI taxonomy): domain Eukaryota; kingdom Metazoa; phylum Chordata; class Mammalia; order Primates; family Cheirogaleidae; genus Mirza; species Mirza zaza. The sequence goes on along the minus strand of VSMD01075454.1, from coordinate 12,661 downwards.
TGGTGAAAAAACAAATGTGAAAGGGCCCTGGCACCAGCCAAGCCCAGAGGGAAGAGGACTAGCCAGCAACCCTAGAGGGAAGGGTGACAGGCAGAGTGGCTCAGGCTGAGACTCCTCACACTCAGTCGAGCCGCCTCCTCTGCTGTCTCACGCCATGTCTCTGACGTTGGTATTTGGCTGAGAACCGCTGACTCTGTCCCTGACACTGCCCGATCCAGTCTCCACCTCCCCACCCCCACACACTTTGTGAAGTCCTGAAGGGACACACACATGGAGGACACAAAGGCACTTTCCTACTTACCTCTGCCTCAGGTGACCAGGAGTTGAAAGCTATTTCAGAACAGGACACACCACCTTTGACCTCCTCACTGTCATGCCAGAATTTCCACCACCAGGTGCCGTGGTCCAGTGAATGCACTTGAACTTGACATCTGGCATATGCTCTCCAGCACCTTTCCTTCTAGGGGACCATGGGGCGGGGACACTCGGAGTGCTGAGGGACAGACAGAGCTGTGGGCAGAGCTGCACCTGCACACAAGGCAGTGGGGAGACCAGCAAGTGATAACAAATCAGAGAAAAAAGCAAAAGCCGAAACAAGGAAGAGAAACAATCCTTGGGAGAATGGGAGATCTGAAATGTACCTAAAGCTCACTGGATTTTTCTATTCCTCTTGGACTATGGAAATTGGAACTCCAGAAATAACCTCAGGGGAGCTTAGGGTCTAAGGTTCACCAGAATTTTTCTTAAAAGTCTAGATAGTAATATTTTAGGCTTTGTGGACTGAGAGGGACAATTGGGATGTTTTGTAGGTGCTCACACTCCACATGAAACTATTTTAAAGTGTAAAAGCCATTCCTGGCTTGTGGGCTGTACAAAACTGGAGGTGAGGCAGACTTGGCCATGGGTTATAGACAGCTGATCCCTGAACTTTAGTGTGCTATGGGAAATTTGTCTTCTTTTAAAAGAGAAGAAGAAGAAGAAGAAGAAGAAGAAGAAGAAGAAGAAGAAGAAGAAGAAGAAGAAGAAGAAGAAGAAGAAGAAGAAGAAGAAGAAGAAGAAGAAGAAGAAGAAGAAGAAGAAGAAGAAGAAGAAGAGAAGGAGGAGGAGGAAGAAGAAGAAGAAATAACTTTGCTAAGGGTGAAATTATCGTTATGATATTACTACCTTAAAATCAATAAAGTGCCTTGGATTGAGTTCCCATTCTTAACAACCTAATCTAAGGACCTGTAAAGGTGGGAATATGTAACAGAGTTGGTTGGTCTCAATGATCTCAGGACAAAATTTAGTTTTTTCTGACTTGATAATTTTATTGTTGGTATTTTTAAAGTGGACTGAGAAATATTAAGAGTGACAACTTCCCAAGTTATATCCTTCCTTCATATGTTCCTCTGTATAGCAGTTTAGGAGACTGTGTTCATAGAAAACACTTGGAAATAAAAACAATTGCCTTGTTTTAGAAGATGACATTTTAGAAGTAGAAATACAATATTTTGAGTTGGTGGATAAAAGGGGAAATATAGTATTTTTTTCCTTGTAAGAGTATAGCAGGGAGGCTGGCTCATTTGGTAATGGGAGTGAGAGCTGCTCTCATTTTCTCTGTTTTCTAAGTGAAATAGGAAACAAGGATATCAACTTACAGTAAGAAGGGAAGTTGGTACTAAAAGGTTTAAGAAAAAATAGGAGATTTGAATTAGCTTCTCCAGGAGTGTGAACACAATTTGTAAAAGAAACATGGTAGAATTGTTGGGCAGTGCTGAGGATCTACTTAAGATTCATGGTCATAAATTAGGAAAGAAAGGCCATTTGGCAAAATTGCATATTTTTATGAACCCAGTTTAGGCTATTAGAGTGCAGGCACAAAGTAGGCGGAAAATCGGATTTGACTCGTGCTGGGACCCTGACAAGCCAATACGGAAGAAATAAGCAAGAATAAGCCTGTGTGGGAACTAAGTTATGGGAGGAGAACACAAACATGTTGCCCCAGAGCATGGTCAGCAGAAGACGTGAAGACGCTGGTGCAGCCAGAGGCGGTGGAATTGGACTTCAGGGAGGGAATGGTAGATTTACCAAATGATACAGGATGCTCAGTGAAGTTTAAAATTTAGAATAAAAATTAATACTATTTGGTATAAGTGTGCCCAAAGTGTTTCATGGATGCACTTATTCAAAAAAAGGAGAAAAAAAAAAGAAATAAAGAAAAGAAAACCTGAAATTGTTTATCCGAAATTCAAAATCGCCAGCGAATGGCGGGAAGGGACTAGCGGCTTTGCGTGCAAGTGCGAGGGGGGCGCAGCCTCCAAGGAGAGGAAGCCACTGGCTGTCCCATGGCAGCCCCTTCAGCAGACCCTGGATTTATAAGAGAGAAGGGCAAGAAGATGTGGCTGGCTAGATGCAGGGAAGACGGAGGGCGTTATCTGCCCTCACCCAGGGGAGAGGCTGGCAGGAAAAGCAGAGTCCTCAGGGCAAAGGCTGGTTTCAGATAACGATGAAATTGAGCTTGGGAGAATCCTTCAAAGACACAAAAGACTCCGCAGTTGACACCCCATGACGGCACATGGGGGAGTTGGGGCAGGGCAGTGAGCAGGGAAATCTAGGATGTCCAAGGTTATGTGAGGATGTTAGCCAGCAGGGTGGCGCTGGTGGGTGCCTGCCAAAAATTTTATAATGCCTTTTTTTTTTTTTTTTTTTTTTTTTGCTAGCCTTAGATTGCACAGCATGACCACCAGACAATGATCAGAGCTTGTGTTCTAAGTAAATAGCAGCTCCATTTTTTCACAATGTCATTGAGCAGTTATGCTTAGGAGCAGCTCATGTCTGAACATTTCTGGCTCCTTGGCTCTAATTAAACCAAAGTGTTTAGGATCCAACAACTACCATCATTATAGAACTACCTGGAGGCTGGAGCCCTTCATAGCCTTGTCCTGATGCAGCTCAAAGCTCAAGGTTTGGATGGTGTGCACAATAACAAGAAAGATGTTTGTAACCCTTGGCAGGGTATTGTCACTTTTACTTGATTGCTGGCAGTTATAGTTTTTCCCCTTGCCCATGGGTTGCCCAATCACAGAGACAACTGAAAATGACACGTGATCTAAGCCATAGGGCAGTCCTGTCCCTTAGTATGCTTTTCTAACAACCGACCCTGGAACCAGAGATCCTCACCCTGGAGATCAATTTCATGGATTCAAGCTGTGAAATTCCATCTTTCTTTTTCTTATTTTCTCTTCGTTAGTTCACATTTATCTTCAAATGAAATTATACGTGGAAGCCTCATATACAATATGGAAAAAAAAAAAACCGCATGTGCTGGACCTAGGCCAGGGTGTTTTAATACTTACTCTACACAGCAGCCTTGAGCCTGTGGAATCATTTGCTTTGGTGCTATGGATGCAGGAACCGCAGCGTCAAGGGGTGGAGGTACCCCAGGCCACCCAGCTGCTAAGTGGTCAGTAATTCAACTCGGTCCTTCTGGTCCAGTAAAACATGAGTGTGTGTTTGAAGCCCTGCTGCTCCTCACGGGTCCCCCGGGCCAGGCTGTGTGAGGACCCAGCCCACCTCTGAGTGCCCATGTCTTGCTGGTGACCTCATACTCCACTTCTTGGTTGACCCTCATCCCACTAAGAGAGAGGGACCAGCCCACGCCAAGTGGCCACACTTTGATCCTTGGCAGCTCCTCCGGGGTGGGGTCCTTACGTAGCCTCCCCCCCCTTGTAGGGTCCATGAGCAGCCTGGCCACAGACCCTCCAGCCCAAGGGGAGGAGGTTCCACAGGGCATACCTAGTTTCTGATCTGAGGGCAGAGGAAGCACGCTTTTTAGGGGAAATCAGAGAGATTTATAGGCATGAATGCCTGAATGACAGTAGGCAGGGAAAAGAGAATGGAAAACGAAACAGCCCAAGCTGGATTCCTCTCCCCAGCTCTATTTTTAGATCGTGTTTACTTATTAGGGAGCCCGTGTCCAGGTTAGCAGGGTTCTGTCTGGCCCCGGCTGGCACCTGTCCTGCTCCACGGAGCACGCCCGAGTCTGACAGTGGCTGACAAACCCCCAAGGAGCCTCATCAGCTTCCTGTTCCAGATGGGATTTCTGGAACTCTGTGTCCCTTCCCTGACAGACAAAGTTATTCGATCTTCACTGGCTGGGTGGAACTGCTGTTTCTTAGACAAAATAAATCACTTTAAATTGGCTTTGACCAGTAAGCTGGAACCGAGGCAGTGTTTTCTTCTTCTCTACCCCCATTTTTGGAGCCTAACTATACTATAATTAAGGCCATTATCAGCCACTGGGGTGGGGGTGGGGGCACAAATGACAAGCTGTGGTGGTGACTGAAGTGGCTGAAATTTCAGAATTGCTACAGCAGCAGACAAGGCTTAGGGAATAATCACCATTTCCAAAAATGTTTAACTATCCGTTTCCTCTTGAACATACAAGGTGGGTTGTTTTCCCTCAGGGATATATATATACCTGGTTCTCATTGATTTTAGAAGCTACAAATACAGGCAGTTTCCAAAATTGGCCCCTATTCTCTGCTCAAGTTTACAGGGAGACTATCTAGAATAGTACACAGTTTGCATTTTTAATAGAATTTATGGTCAAGATGGAGCAGGTGGGCTGGCCTTGGATCACCAGGCTGTATGTCCACCTGTGGAAGCGGCTTCCCATCATTTGTGTCCAGCGTTGGATGATGTTTAAACGAGGCCAGGTGCAGCAGGGTTAATTAATACTTCTCAGTGTTTTCTGCGTGCCAGGAACTACAGAGAGTCAGAGGCCTGATTGCTGGTGTTCAGAAATCACAGGAAACGAAATACAAAGAACAAAGGCAACCTGCGGGCACCCAGACATCTGAGGAGTCTGAGGAATGACTTTCCTTGGCAGTTTTGCTATCACATATTGGATGTAATCAAGATCATAAAATGTTTCTTTCCTCTTCAGTAATAGGTCCAAGGTTTTGTATTTTGAAGCGTAATCTGATTTAATCTTCATATTCCCTCATTTTGGCACTCTGATTTCATTAGGTAATCCCCTGGGCAAATTGCTCAATCCATAGACACGTACATCAGTGGCAAATATTTTGAGTGCAATATTTATTTTATAAGGCCATGCATGAAAAGGGACAACTTGGGGGACCATCTACATCTGATTTTTGACACACAGGCATTAATTTCCAGGAAACCTAGAAAACACAGGGTTGTCATAGAGCTGGTCCATCCATAATTGGCAGGTGCATCAACATGCCATCTCTCTCCACGATGGTGAAGGTGGCAAGAAACGGGTGGTCTGTATCTCTGTGTGGCGTATCCTCCATCACATTGCAGAACTAGATGGCAAATGTTACTCATCTTTGCAATACCTGCAGTAACAGCTATTTTGAAGGCATGATGCACATAAAATAGGCAAGCTTTAGAATACACAGAACTCGCCAGCTTTTGTTTCTACGTGACCAGAAAGTTCCGTCTTCTGTGTGTGCCCACTTGGCATAGATTCATGGTTCCAACAGCGATAATGCCTTGCAGAGAAGGAGAGGGCTCAGGCTGCCTTCAGAGTGTCCTTTGCAACTCCCACTGCCTCAGATATCAAGCTTCATCTTGGCCACCTCCTGCCTCAAATTAACACTGTGTTCATCACCCTCTGCCTCCAAAGAGCACACACGTTTGCCATCTTTTGCCTTTAAGGAATGCTCGTCTTTCTATTTTTCCCCCTTGAATAACCAAAGCTGAGTTGCCTCCCACATTGGCCAGACCTCCTGGCACCTGATCACGCCCTGGGCTCCCCTGGTGACATTAGCAGAAAAAGCATGGCTTTTATCTTTGGGTCTGGTCTTCAGCTCATCCGCCTGTGATCGCGAACAGGTCTCCTAACTTCTCTGACACTCAGTTATTTATTTTGTAAAATGGAGACAATAATACTTACAAGGCTGTTGTAAGAACGAAATCGGGTAAAGTACGTAAAGTGCATGGTCACACCGGGACTTCAGTCCCCCTTCCCATTTTCTACTGCTTTATGCAACTTAGCGTCTGTGTCAGTTCCCAGGCCTAGCGTTAATAAATTGGCACAAACCTGGTGGCTTAAAACAACAGAAATTCATTCTCTCACAGTTCTGGAAGCAAGAAGTCTGAAAGTCAAGGTGTCCCCAGGCCGGTGCTCTCTCTGAAGGCTCTAGGGAAGAACTCTTCCCCGTCTCTTCCTGGCTCCTCCTGCTGCCCATGTTCCTTAGTTTCCGGGATTATAGCTGCATCATTCTAGTCTCTTCCTCCAACCTCACATGGCCTTCCTTTTTGTGCATGCCTATGTGCCCTTTCCTCTTCTTAGGACACCAGTCATCAAGTTCAGGACCCAGTCTGAGCCGAATGACCTTCACTTAAGCAATTACATCTACAAAGACCCACTGTCCAAATAAGGTCACATTCTGAGATTCCAGGCTGACATGAATTTGGTAGGACACTATTAATCCCCTGCAACACCCTGAGTTGCTGTAACTTTTTTGGGAGGACATGAGTTTATTCCTTCTTAAAATCCCAAAAGACTCCTAATGCGTTTAAACCTCATAAATACCTACTAAAATGCCTATTAAATTTTTCTGCTTAACTTAAAAATATACAATTTGACATTTTCATCATTATTAAAATGTAACGATGTACTGTTGTGATTTTAATGGTACAAAGTATTCTTTCACACCTCTATGCAGTCCATCTGGTGTGCTGGACAAGTTTCTACCTGGTGTGAATGTCATTATCAGGTTACAAATGTTCAGGGAGTTTTCAAGATAATTCAAATCCTGTGATCTGTGATATGCTACCATCACTTTCAAAAGATATCTTGTTTTCAAACTGTTCTAGGAACAAATCACAAGAATCAAAAGTTTGTCATTTGTTGTTTTACTATTGATATAAACCGGAACTCTTTAAAAATAAGATTTTGAAAAAATTGAGCACATAAATCCACATTTCAACACCTGAGTAAGGTTTCATGTTTATTGCTATTTATATAAAATATAAAAATTTCCCAATAAAAGATATTTAGTTTCAGAGTTATATAACCTTAAAAATATAATGACCTTAGAGATACTAACTTTAATATTCTTGGTTTACAGCTGAGAAAACTGACATCTTGGAGGGTGAAGTTGTGACTTTTGCAAGGTTACGCAGCTATTTGCAGAAACCACATTAATATTCAACCTCTAGTCCTGAGCTCCTTCTTCCACACCAGGGTCATATCTGTAGATTAGGTTTTTACTGAATCCTTTAAATTAGTGTCAGCATCTCAGAAGTCTTTTTTTTTTGCACTATACATCTCAATTTTCCTTAGCACTACCTTATTCAAAATGAATAGAGGAAACTAGTCCTTGAATCATATTTAAATTATAACTTCCTCAATAAATTTTATTTACACAATCAGGTTTTATATTAAATACAATATTCATTCAGAGGTTTTGGCATGAAATCTACCTGAAAATTAAATTCATTTCATTTTTTGTTTTCCCTGTTTACTACGATCTTCCTGTCAGTTTGAATGTCCAGTAAACAATAATGGTATAGAATTATAGAACCATAGTCTTCTCTTTACACCTGGAAGCAACCAAACCATAACTTCATGCATCACTCTAGATAACATCTTTTCCCCAGGCATGTGACCGAGTGCCTTTCTTTCCTAAGTGCCACTTAGCAGCTCCATTTTTTAACAGGTGTGCTCAGATACGAAAGATTTCCAGAAACCATTTAGAGTCTTTAATGATCATTTTTGTGCAGCCATAACACAAATTAATACAATACCTAAAGTGAGAGACTTGGAATCATAAAAATATTTCTTGAGCACCTACCATAGGATGGGAATTCTGCTATATGTTGAGAAAACAAAGATGAAAAAGATCTAGAGTAATTCCTCCAAGATGCATAATCCCGTTGTTACGGGCTGACTATTTGCGTGTCCCAAAAGTCGTATGTCAAAGCCCCACCCCACCCGTGGTGTTGTGTGGAGGTGGGGCTTTGGTGGGGATTTGGTTTAGACGAGGTCATGAGGGTGGAGTCCCATGATGAGATTAGTGTCCTTATAAGAAGAGAAGGCGATATTGATCTCTTTCTCTCCATATGCATGTAAGAAGGAAAGGCCACATGAGGACACAATGAGAACATGGCCATCTGCAAGCCATCAAGAGGACCCTCACCAGGAATTGAATTGACTCTGCCAGCACCTTGGTCTGGGCCTCCCAGACTCTAGAACTGTCAGAAATAAGTGTCTGTTGTTTAGGCCACCAGTCTATGATACTGTGTTATAGCAGCCCAACCAGACTAAGATATGTGGCTTCTAAACTAGTCATTAACTCAGTACACATACTGAGTTTGGTAAAGTAAATAAGAACATTTATAATGTCAGCAGAGATAGGAAGTGTCAAGAAAGGTTTCACACATAAGTTGACCTAGGTCCACCAGATGAGAGGAGTATGGAGGGGAGTGTATTTCTCCTGGAAGTATGGAAATAAACGTCAGATTGTGAAAGCTGCAGGCAAGTGAAGCCCCTCAAGTCTTAGCTTACTCACAGCTCATTTAAGTCATTTGTTCAAAAGGCTTTTTTACTGGGTCTTGCCCTGGTCTGGGCACTATGACGCACAAGGCATGAAGCAAATAAGACACCATTTCTGCCATAGAATGGGGTGGATCTTAAGGTTTACTAGGTTATTAAATATGAAATGTCTGGTTTTTAATCAAAAGTGTAGTTTATTATATCTCAAACAAGAAGCAGTACAATTAATCAAACTACGTACCTGAAATATTGACATAGTTTTGCCATCTTAACTTGTTTACGCCAGCAATGAAGAAGCCTGTAGAGCGAGTGGCTATGAAATTGTGAAAGACACTTTCCGAAGATTGTTGAGAATTGAATATTTTTCCTTGCAAGAAATGGTCCAAAGACTGGAAGAAGTGGTGGTCAGTTGGTACAAGGTGTGGTGAATATGGTGGATGACAGAGAGTTTCCAGCCTCTGTAGTTTGAGCAGCTTTTTTTGTATGACATGTGATCGAGCATTGTCTTGCAAGAGGATTGGCCTGTCTCTAGTGACCAAACTTGGCTGCTTAATCACAAGCATCCTCATCATTCCATCCAATTGGTTTCAGTAGACATCACTGTCATCAATTGACCAGGTTTCATGAAGCTGTAGTGGATATTACCAGTGTTGGACCACCAAACAGATACCATTAGCTTTTTTTTTTTGATGAATATTCAGTTTTGGACTGTGTTTCAACACTTCACCTTTTTCCAACCATTGTGCTGTATGCTTGTGATTGTCTAAAAGAATCCATATTCATCACATATAGCAATATGATGTAGAAATAGTTTACTTATATGTCATGACAGCAAAGAAAGGCAAACTTCAAGACTATTTCTCTTCTGATGTTCATTTAATTCATGCAGAACCCATTTATCCAGCTTCTTTACCTTGCTCATTTATTTCAAATGGTCCAATATAATTGGAATAGTAACATCAAGCCTTGATGCTAATTCATGGGTAGATTGAGATGGATTTGCTTCCACTACCACTTTCAGCTCATCATTATCCACCTTGGTCTCAGGTTTCCCACTTGGCTCATTTTCAAGATTAAAATCACCAGAATGAAACTTCTCAAACCACTGTGCATTCACTTAGCCACATCCTTCCTAAACATTTCATTGATATTCTGAGCTGTCTGTGCTGCAGAATTCATATTGTAAAACAACATGAATTTTTTACTTATCCATGGTTTCACAAAAAATACTCTAAAAAATTTTGAAAGATAATCACAAGCCAAACCATGTGTTTGAAAGAATGAGGATGTACCTTCACAATAAAAATAAAACAAGAAGTGTCAAAGTGAAATGTCAGAGGTGTCAACTGTCAAACTTAGTACTTAAGGAAATCAGACATTCTATACTTAATAACCTCATAGAACTTGACTGGCTTCAAAGAACTCATAGTCCAATCCTATGCATGAACCAGCCAGAAGAGGGAGAAGACCACTTAAGTCTCTATGGGGAGACATCCGTAGGCCAAAGGATGCATGGGAAGCAAGTCTGCACAGATGAGAGTAGGAATGTGGAAGGGCTCTCAGATTCGTGTGCAGCCTCTGGGCATGGCATGCAGATAGCAGGATCTTGTCACATTCTCTGGCAGATGACTCTGGCAACACTGATTTTTCATAAGTTCCCTCCAGGGCTAATTTCGACACACCAAAATCAAAGTTCCAAAAATGATTTAATAATATAAACTAAAATGAGGTGCAGTAGTTAAAGGAAAAATTTTCCAGTTCACCAATGTATTAGTTGACTATTGCTGTAGAATAGATGACCGTAAATTTGGCAGCTTACAACATTGCAGATTTATTATTTTTCTTCCTTTGGTAGCGTTTGGTAGGGACAACTGAACAATTACCTTATGTCATGTTCCAAGGGGCAGATGACCTTCCAACTTGTGTCAACACCAATAAAATTATATTATCTACAGCAGTGGTATTAAATATAAGCAGAATTTTCTATTATCATGCTGTGAATTCATCAAGTTCCTTAAAATGTAGGAACCTCTCTCATTTCTGGTTGTTTTGAATGTAAGCATTTCTACGGAGAGATGTACAACCTTAACTTGAATGAAAAGAGACTATTCAAAATGCTAATTGGGATCCACTAAAGCTTTTTATTTTTCTTTTCAGGCATCTCAGTCATTTTAATGATTTCTGATGGGACAGAGACACTGGCTCCCATGCTTTATACACAGCTGTGGTATAAAGTTAAGTTTATAAACTCTGGTGCCGGAGTCCCTGTGTTCAAATCCTGTTCCTCCACAACCCAGCTATGAGCCTTGAAGTTCCCATGCTTACAGGGTGGGCACATAAGAAACGCCAGCTGTTACCACCATTTCTTTGACAGCTGGAGAGCTGGCAAAGACAGATGTAGCTGCCTTTTGGAACCAAAGTTACTTTTAACTTCAGTATTAATACCTTAGGCATTCTCAGCTTCAAAAACGTATTACATCTAGGAGGATTATAAGGCCTCTGGATTATAAGGCCTCTGTTCTTTAGTACTTTAAGGAGAAAGAGATTACTTTTCCCTTTGCATTTGATCATAGCTTCAAAGTGTTGATAGGCTTGGAGGGCTATGTATAGATATCCTCAGAGATGCTCATGAATTAGCACTGAGATGAGAAAGGAGGACAGTTCTCCACACAGTAACTCCTGTAAAATCCAGATGTGGAGTTCACCTTGCTTTTCTCATCTGTATAATGTGGAGTCGTTGAGAAGATCGAGGAGGCCAGTACTTGTAAGGCTCGTGCACTGGCTCAGAGCACCTGTTCCCTAAATATCAGCTGCTGCTATTGCCAACATCATCATCATCTTCACCATCATCATCATCACTATCATCACTGTTGTCATCATTATCATCATTAATCATCATCTACCTTTGTCAGGCTTTATTTCTGACTCAAAAAGATGTTTCTCCTTTTTTCAACAGTATCACACAATTCCTACCCTCTGTCTGCATACTCTCAGCTCCTCCACCTGCACCTCTGGCATCACTCCAAGTGGTGTCATTCCGCAAGTTCATTTTTAGCCTTCTCTTCTATTCTTTCTTTTTAACCTTTTCCTCGACAATTTTATCAATCTTTGATTTTTAAGAGCCACTAGTTAAGAGTAGATATTTACAACCTGTTCCCTTTTTCACTTGTGAGTAAGACATTCACCTTGGGTACCTTGCATGTAGAAGGAATATTATTAGAAGAAACATATTTCAGATTGCGTTCATATTTCAACCCGCGTTCATTGATCGATTTTCATTAGGAAACGTAAGATGTAACATAAGTGGCCCCAGTGGAAAGGAACCAGACAATTCTTGAAGTCCTATGAGAAGGGTGTCTAGCCCTTCCTGCCACACATGACTTTTGTCTGGGTCCATCTGAGGAAGTGACACAATGGTAGCAGGCAGTAAGCGCCACTGAGTCAGGACTCAGGGCTAGTGGAGAGGGCTTAGTCGCCTTTCCCCAAGGGAAGGTCTCTCCCAGCCCAGTGAAAAGTGTTTTAAGAGACTTACTTTGTAAAGACTGAGGTTGTGTCTGGGCAGGGGAGGCTGACATCTCATTCCCTCGTGGCCTGCAGTTTGTCTTGCCAGTGCTCCCTGGTGCTTACGTAAGCAAGCGTGAGCACAGTGTTAGAGTAAATGTCTGGGAAGGGGCTGGAGTAGTGACGTAGGCTGCTCTCCACGTGAGTTTCCCTTGAGTCAAATGGCCCCAGTGGAAAATGGACGGGCTTAGATTGTCTTTCCACCCAGCAGAGCAATTTGCAGGAGTCTGGGGGAGCCAGAGCTGAGGGGCACTGGGGGAATGCAAGTCAAGTCCCATCTCTCAGGTCATCTCCTATAGAAGAAAGAACTCATTCTGCATTTAGGCACTTAAATATTGTCTCTTCAAATAAAATCCCTGCAAGAATACGTGATGGTGGTATAGTGGTAAACCTTTCTGGGTCTAATGCCCAAAAGAAAAGACCAAAGCAATGTCCATAAACATGAGCACCTGGAGTCTGCAAAAGGCCTGAGTGAGCATCATTCCTGGGTAGCAGATAATCCAGGAGTCCAGGAATCGGTGAAGCATGTTCACTCCTGTACCCCACACATTTTGCACAGCAAGTCTCCAGGAGAGGAATGTGGCATTG
>VSMD01075453.1:0-40867 GCA_008750895.1 Mirza zaza | reverse complement strand
CCGCACGCCGGGTCGGGGCGGTCCGCGCCGTCCTTACTGCTCCGCTCTGGCCCCGCACGCCGGGTCGGGACGGTCCGCGCCGTCCTTACTGCTGCGCTCTGGCCCCGCACGCCGGGTCGGGGCGGTCCGCGCCGTCCTTACTGCTGCGCTCCGGCCCCGCACGCCGGGTCGGGGCGGTCCGCGCCGTCCTTACTGCTCCCCTCTGGCCCGCACGCCGGGTCGGGACGGTCCGCGCCGTCCTTACTGCTGCCCTCTGGCCCGCACGCGGATCTCCCAAGCGGGGACCGGCAAGGAGGGGGAGGAGGGACGACAGGAGAGAAAGGCTTCTTCCCCTGCCCACTCCTCCGGGGTCGGAAGCCCCCTGGGCGGTCCTTTCGAGGCAGCGCGTGCCCAGCCGCCTGCCACGAGGCCCCTTGTCCCATGGAACTCGTGCTTGTCCCTGCTACATGGCGGGAACGCAGACGGCTACACTGCTCCCTGCGGCCTCTGTCTCCAACGTGCCGCGTAGACGGCTCCAACTCACTTCCTGTCTTCACAGTCTCTCATGTGGGAAGTAGAGACTTGTCTCTTTGCTGTTTCTTCATGGAGCCGCCCCCACCCGGCTTGAGGACGGGGAGCCCCCTCTCGCTGTCCCCACAGAGGGGACTGACGTCGAGTGCCACCACAGCCTGCCTTCGCCCTGCTGTGGACCACACTGGGGACTGGCTCTGCCCTCTGTCACCCCGGGAGGGGACCAGCCACACCCCTGAGCTCTAGCCCTGGGCCACTCAGGGACACTTGCCGTCATAGTCCTTGGGAAAGGCCCAAGCAAGGGGTTTACATGCTCATATGATTTGCAACATTTGCACAAGTAATATATTTTACTTTTTTTTAACGAAAAGGGACTCTGAAATTATAAACACTCAGGCATCACGAAACGTGGTTACCCATTCTCCTGAGGAACTGCTCAGACTTAGGGGGCTTGTCCCCCATGGCGATCTTAGGAGGACCACGGTGGGAGATTCAAATGGAACGGTGGCCAATAACCCCAGATCGTTCTATTTTATCATTAGGAAACTGGCTTGGAGGGCCCCAGTGGATTGGAACACACATTCGTTTGACATTCGGGAAAGAGAACTGTTACCTGCCATTATTCCAGGTAATTCGGAGTCCAGTTGGAGTATCTATCAGTCTATCTAGTTATCTAACCATCTAGATAATATTTTTTAAATGGGAGCATATTTTACATACAATTCTGTACTTTCCTTTTTTTAAATTAACATATCACAGACATTTGGGGTTGTAGCCAGATCATGTGGCTACCACTGAAGCCTGCAGCTGGCAGGTTTACTACCAGGGGCTCAGGCAAACATGGGTCCTGTCTGGTCCCGGGTGAAGAGGACTCACTCCAGGACCTTGGTCGGCAGGGCTGACCCTGGGACGAGGGTCTGCTTTGGTGTCTGCAGGTGCTGGGCCTGTTAACCAGTGCGTAGATGGTGTGCGAAGACGGTATGCAGAGTGGCTCCGACTGCGTCACTGGGTGGATCCCTGAGTGGGCAGGACTGGCCCCAGACCATAGTTGAAAGGGACCAAGTCATAGGGATGCTTCAGGATCCACAGCTAGGACTGAGGTCTGTAGGTCTGCCTGCAGGACACAGATGGGTGGATATTTCACTCGTTCCTTTGGTGGCAAGGCTGCTCCTGAAATGTGGCTAAGAAAGGCTGGAGCTAAGTTACAGGGCTGTTCCAGAGTCCGCAGCTGGGCCAAGCCGTGGGCAGGCAGGTCTCCCACTGGACAGGCAGAACCACTTCCACACAGTGGCTGGAAGAATCTGGAACCCAGTCATGAGCCCCTTCAGGGTCCACAGTGAGAGCTGAGGTCAGTGGGCCTGGTCCTGCAGGCATGAGCCGGCGTGGCTCGTTCTGGGTCCTTTGGCAGGTGGTGCTAGTGACAAGGCCAACCCAGGTCTTGGTGTAGCTGAGGCTACAGGGGCCGGGGCTGTTTCTCTACTGGAACCACTGCCAGTGATCTGCCACCTGGGTGCCAGTTTGCTGTCTGAAAAGTATCCTCCTCAGTCTTGGACTTCCTTGGGGTCTTGTAACCTCCTACCTGGATTCCAAAACTCCAGCAAAGGTACTTTTGTCCATGGATGACTGCCATATTATTGTCTCTTGGGGGGGGGGTTCCTAGTGGCAGGACCTCCTATTCTGCTATCTTGCTGATGTCACTCCTCTATTCTTCTCTATTAACTGTCATTTAGGTCATCCCCATTTTCCTTTATTATAAGAATAACACATGTACCCCACTTTTGCTGTCCAACAATGCCATATACTAATTTACACTCACCAAGACTGTATACCTGTTTTCTTATACCCTTGATAACACTAATGTGCTGTAAATCTTTTTAATTTTTACCAAATATAGAGGCCCTAAACTATTTCCTTTTAGTTTGAAATATATATAAATTAAATTGAGCACTTTTCTGTATGTCTATTGAATTTATTTAGCTTTTTATTTCTTCTATAATGAATTGATACTTTTTCCTCTCCCTCCTTTCAGTTCTGACATTGGAAGTCCCGTTAGGTTAATGTTGGTACGGATGGATGGGGTGGAATGTTTAGAGCTCAAGTTTTCAAGAGCCTGCATCACCCCACGGCGGGTTTCTGTGCTTAGAATGGTTTTTATCCACGGAAAGGGACCATTTGTATCCAGACAAGCAGCTATAGAATGTCTTTGAGAGCAGAGATTACCTAGCACGAACTGGTGTGGACCAAGCGTGCGTGAGCCCCACCTCGAGCGCGCAGGAGGCCGGGAAGGTAGTGAGGTTCCCTGTGAATGAGCTGAAGGGCCTACACAGGCAGCCCCCGATCAGCTGCTGCCAATGCCATTTTGCCATTCAGGGCCCCGGAGAGAAGTGTGCAGGGATCAGGTCTGAATTTAAGTGACTGTCCTCAGGCTGCAGAGTCACCCACGCCATGTGGTTTCCAATTAGCTCTAACTTAGGGTTGGCAGACTGAGCAAATAAAAACACAGGACACCCAACTAAATTTGAATTTCAGATAAACAAAACAAAATTTGTAAGTATCAGTATATCCCATGCAACGTATGGAATATACTGAAAAGTATTTGTTGTTTATTTGAAATTTAGATTTAATTGGGTGGGCTGTGATTTATCGGGCTACCCTAAGCTCGACTGATCAATTACACACACTTTTACCAAAGCTGTAGATGCCCAGCCCGCTTGCACTGCATGTCATACTGACCAGCAGCCCGAGGTAGAAGACTTGGCCTCCTTCAGGGCTCGAGGAGCCCAGACTTCATCTTGATGAAGAGCAGCTTTGATCTTCCAGCTGAAATAAACATGGGATGGAAGAGAAACCATCCCTGGCAAGTTTCACAGGCTTCAGTAGAAAAGCCACCGTAGCACAACACTGAACACGCCTGTTCGCATGAGAACGCTAAGTGTGTTCCTGGACAGAGCCACGTTCAAAGCCCCACTGGCTGCCAGAAACACGGGGCCTAAAGGAAAATTAGAAATTAGGATGATTGAGTATTCTGGATGGGAAATGAAGGCTCCTCAAATAAAACTGGTACCTGAGGCTGCACCATTACAGAAATATTAGTAAGAACATGACATTTTCAAAAATGCCACTTTTAGGTAGCGGGTGCAATGTGTGTGGGTGGCTCTGTCCCTTGGATGTGTTAATGCATGGTGCCAAATTTAACTTCTTGATGAGCGATTTCTTCCAACGGCGTTTAAATTCCCAGGTTTCGGACTCTGGACAACTGACATAAACCAATCAGTATCCTGGTGAATTGAATCAAGATTTTTCTCCACCCTCTCCTTCTTTCAGACACCAGTGAGTTTTTGCTTTGGCTTTTGGCAATGGTAAACACTGGGTTCTGGGAACCTAATTTTATCTGGGATAATTGCACTTAGGGTCTGCAAATTGGCTCCTTCCTAAAGTTGGTAGGTGTAAAGCCAATGTTGTGATATTCTTGCCGTTGTTTGCCCATGCTGGACGTTTCAAAGGGAGGGCAGGTGAGAGACTAATTTAGCTTCTGTGGTCCAGAAAGAGCGACGGGTTTCCAGGCAGCCTGGCCCAGTCTGCAGCCGCCAAGCGAGCCTCACGCCCCCCCATGCACTGAGGGTTCCCTGTGACGCTGAGCGGAGCTGACATTAGGGAGGATGGATATTAAACTTCAGTTTATCTGGATTTTTAACTCACAAGGGCAAAAGCTTTGGATATTATATCTTTTGGGCTTTAACTTAAGAATTTTGGATTCGGATCTCTTAAGGATTCAGTCTTCAAATCTTACTTTCTCAGGAGGAAATGCCTAATAGGAGGGGTTTTGTGTTCTAATTGGTAGCAACTTTACATTATTGGACTTTCACTATTTAACTTAAATAATAAAGGATTTCATATAAACACATCATTGGAGTATCTTGCTATGATTGAAGACCCTCTGACAACATGGCTCAATATAATTGGGTTGGAAAAGAGAATAGAGTGAATTTTTTAGCCTTGTGTACAGTCTGGCTCAAAGAAAACAATTGATATATTTAAACTATTCCAGACCATATTAAAAGATGCAAAGCTTACTAACTAATGTTATGAAGCTAGCACAATCTTAATGTCACAATCTGATATAAATATAGCACATAAAGATATACAGCTGATTCTCATTATCTGCAATAGTTTTGTTCCATAAAGTCTTCACAAACGGTGAAATGGTAATCACTGAACCATGGCTCTTAGGGGACATGCAGGCTTAGGTTCCTGCAGGCTTCTGGTCACGACGCTTTTGTTAACTGATCAAAATCTAACTTTGTCTTATGTATGTTTCTATTTAGAGATGCCTTATTTAATAGATGTTGGTGATTCATTAACATTAAGTTCACAGTTCACACATGCCTATAATTCATGCCTGGCCAAAGCTTATTTAACACATGTATTTTCTCTGTAAGGGGTACCCCAGCCTTCCTGTGCTTAGAGCACTGGCCAGCAGTTCAGCACTGTGCTTGTGGGCCATGTTAAACAGCAAAATCACTAAGAGAAAGCACAGAAGTGCAAAACACATGGCACTAAATGTACCATAAAAAGGACACTTGTGTTACAAGGGCTGAAACACGAAGGCAGAGCATTGCTTTGTTCAACTTCATTTGAGAACATGTCCAACAGGTAATTCACATTTTTCCCACTCTGCACATGTCCCTGAATGACTGCAAATGTGTAG
This sequence comes from Mirza zaza, assembly GCA_008750895.1. Taxonomy (NCBI): domain Eukaryota; kingdom Metazoa; phylum Chordata; class Mammalia; order Primates; family Cheirogaleidae; genus Mirza; species Mirza zaza. The sequence continues at coordinate 35,649 of VSMD01075453.1, read as the reverse complement.
TGAGTACTGGTTTGAGTTACAAATACATTTCAGTGAGCAGGAGAATTTGCGAATGCAGCATCTTTGAATGATGAGGCTTCATTATTCGGCAAAATTCCATTCATATTACCAACGCAACCTTAATCATGGACTAAGAGCCCAAACGAAGGCACTTCTAAAACATCATTAAAGAACATTAAACACGATCTGAATGAATGGAAACCTACCAGGTTTCTGGATGGTAAGACTTAAGATGCAATTTCCATCGAAATTCCAATGGGTACTTTTTTAATAGACAAATTATTTTTAAAGTTCTTGTGTAAAAATAGATATGCAAGAATTGCCCAACATTTTTAGAAAAAAGTGAATATTAAAACTTACTATGAAAGTATTGTAAACAAAACAGTGTGGTCCTGTTCAAAGGAATAAAAAAAATAGAGAATTTAGAAACTGATCTGTGGGGATATATGACCACAATGGTATTTCAATTCACCAGAGGGTAAATCTGTTTTATAGGTGGCAAAGTCCCAAACTTCACATGATGTACACAAAATTGAATTTAAGATAGATGGGTTAATGTTCTTGATATATATATATATATATATATATATATATATAATATATATATATTTTTGAAGCAGGATCTTGCTCTGTCACCCAGGCTGGAGTGCAGTGGCATGATCATGGCTCACAGCAACTTCAAACTCCTGGGCTCAAGTGATTCTCTTGCCTCAGCCTCCCTGGTAGCAGGGACTACAGGTGTGCTCCACCACACAAAGCTTACTTATTTTTTTAACTTTTTCGTAGAGACTAAGTCTCACTGTATTGCCCGGGCTAGTCTTGAACTCCTGGGCTCAGGAGTTCCTCCCACATTGACCTCCCAAAGTACTGGGATTATAGGAGTGAGCCAACATGCCTGGCCAAGTTCTTGATCTTTTTAACTGAAAAGAAAATTTAAGAGATCTATTTTATGACCGTGGGCAGTGTAAGTCTTTAGGAAACACAGAATCTACAGAGATGACTACCTAAAAGCTAAAAACCTCTGTATGTCAAAGGATAAGACAAAGGAAAAAGTTAAAAGATGAATCTGGGAAAAAAATACTTTTTAACTAACATATAGGGAAGACCAAATGTTAATGTTACTCAGCTTCTACAAATTCATCAAAAAAAGACACCCTGACAGCACAAAGGGTGTGAATAGGAATTCACAGAAGAGAAAATGCGTGTGAAATGACCAATAACTGTACAAATAGCTCAACCTACACACAGAAGTGCAAATAAAAATAACAATAAAATCATTTTATGCCCATCAGAGTAGTAAAAAAACAGAAGGAGAGAAAAAAAAGAAAGAAAAAAAAAAGCAGCAGCCACCAGTGCTCACAGAAGTGTAGAAAAACGGGTGCTTGCATTCACTGCCAGAGGGAGTAAGCTTTGTTAATATATTTTTGAAAATAATATGACAATATTTATTAAAATGTCAATGTGAATGCTTGCAAATACTCTCAACCCATCAACAGTAATTGTAGGACCCCATCTTCCAGATATTTTTATACACACACACATTTATTTTATCTGTTGTGGCACTGTTTGTAATAGAAAAAACCAGAAATAACCTAAATGTCCACTGATACTAGAGAATAGTGTGCATCTGTGAAAAACAATGTCCACAATTTTTTACTTTTTTAATTCAGTGGCTCTTTCCCAAGATTATGCCTTTAAGACCTTGTGGGATCTTGCTCTAAATTTCTCCAGAAATTCCCTGGGCTTTGCAGTGCTGGCTAAGCTTCAGATAGGATAGCATTACGGAAAACTTGTGTTTGTGATCTTGCATTTAGTAGCAAAACAGGTGTCCCTCTCTGGGGCCACCCACATGATCCTGCTTATGTACTTAGCAGGTTCACAGCTTTCCCCGCTCTTCCCCTGGGAGGCAGAGGAAATTGCATCATTCTTCTACCCAACCGTTTTGGGTTACGCCAGCCCAGTGCACATGGCCCCAGACCCTCAGAAATACGACCGCTTGGGTGGAACCACGTGAAAGAGGTTTTTTTATAAATGATTTAAGAAAACCCTTGGGGGGGGGGTAGGTGGGGATAAAAAAACACAGTCTAGGTTTTTCAATAACATCTTGAACTTATAACTCTGTGAAATAGTGTCTTTGAGCCAGTAATGAAACCCACATGGCACCAGTGGCCTTGATGTTTGGCCTGGGGGCGGGGGCGTAGCTGTATTTACTGTCCTTTGGCTCTGGGCTCCTCATTATGTTTTTGTTCCTTTCTGTATTTGAAGGTAACTTCTGGTGCTCCCATTGCTTATGTGACATTTCTCCTGGGGAGAATTGGTTTAGAAATTCAGTCAATGCTCTGTGCCTGCCACTGCCACTTGTGTAGCCTGAGTCACTTCTGGTGGCTCCTGGCTCTGGCCTTGGTCTCCCTAGCTCGGGTCGATGAGAATTCTCCCAGAGCCAAAACTGTTAAAAATCAGCCCAAATGGAACACTGCCCTACAAATTAGGAGATTCCTAGGCTGGTGGAGACTTTAGAGGTGAGTTTTTTTGTTTTTTCTTTCCCTTTCTTTTCCTTTTTAAAACATTTTTTAATCTGCCCTTCCTTTCCAGACTGAAAGGAAATATGAAGCCAAGAAAAGAAGACTTACTTTAAGCTTCTGATGGTTGCTCTAGGCCTGGTCACCACCTTGGCCAATGCTTCTTGGAGTGTGGTCTGTGGTCAAGCTGCACCCAGGAGCTTGTTAAAAATGCAGATTTTGCAGAGGTGCCAATCTAGTAGAGCTGGATTGGGGCCCAGGAAACTGGATTTTAGGCTTCCAGATGATTTGTAGAATATGTTCTCTAAAATGTAAGAACCATTGCACTAGGCTCAATCTACCTGTTGCAGGTACGTCCTCTGGGCCAACGAGGCCAGTGAGGCTGGCAGGCGCACCTGACTTGGTTCGGCAGCTGAGGTCAGGCCCTTGAGACTTATGCCATCCAAGACGTTTCCACTGCGGGGCAGGGTCATTCTTCCTGATCATTTGTGGGATTGCGACTTCTAGTACTGCTAAAATTAAAGCTGACATTTTGTCTTACTTCTGTGCCTACATAAGCCTATCGATGACTGGCCACCCAGAGAGACACCAGTTCTCTTGGGCGGAGATTTCATTCTTCGTATTCTTGGACTTTCTCCTGCCCGCAGAGTGGAAGACGCTGGCGCCCAGCAAGGCTGGGTGTGAACAGACAAGAATGGCTGATGTCCTTGTGGAAAAGTGGACTTTATCTTCCAGATGTGATGGGAATTAAGAGCCTCTTCCACAGACACATTTATATACACAAACTTTTGCATAAATTTCTGAAAGATACATGGAGCCCCTGAACTCGAATGTAAGAAACCCCTGCTAGAGAGACACTCTTTTCTAACTTTGACTTCACATCGTCACCAAAGGTATATCCTAGTGGATATGGAATTTAAAATACCTAGTTTTCAAGAAAACGGTAGGGTAGATATAACAAATTTTGTGAGAGGCTGATAGTATAGTTGTTGAAGCTGGGTGTTAGTTGTGTGAAGGCTCATTAATTTACTGTCTTTAGGGTATGAAAGTAGAAAAATTAAAAAAAAATTTTTTAAGTATCTAATTTTTTTCCACCCAGTTTACATTTGGTGTCTCAGTTATTGAGGGAATCTGAGATGCTGGATGAATGTCAAAGAGAACTGATCAAGTCTCTCGTGGATAAATACAATTACTAAATTTTGCTACTGTAAAAAAAAAAATTCTTGCATTACACACCAAACATCAGATTCCACTTATAATTTACAACCTATTCCATTTCCCGTGGGGACTTACATCAGTCAACTCTTACCATGAAATGCTGTGTAACATGCCACCCAAAACTCAGTGGCATAAAGAAACCAACTTTTATTCTGGGTCACGTGTCTGCCAGTCAGCTGGGGCAGTTGGCTTCAAACTCCAGGCTAACTGGGGCAGCTCTGAAGATTTCAGCTGTTCAAGTGCATTCCAGGCGTTTCTCATTTTTCTGGAATTGTTAAGCTACCCAGGGCACGTTCTTCTCATGACAGAGGCTGAACATCCTCTTGCATCCTGTTGCCAATATGCTATTGGACAAAGCAAGTCACATAGCAGAGCCCAAAGTCAAGGGGAAGAGAAGAATATTTCACTTCTAGAAGGAAGAACTACCGCATGGCCAAGGGACCGGATATGGAATAGCTAATAATCTATTTACTACAGGGCTGGTCCATTGGTTTTTCACTTCCAATAAAAATAAATAGTTACCTCCCGTGGGCATCGGAAGTGATCCAGGCCTCAGCTTCTGGCACGGGGACCATGGTGAACCTCTTTACTCAAACCAGATTTACTCTGACTTGGGCTTCCCTTGGCTTTGTCAGGACTGTTTCCAATCCTCGCTCTCAAATCTCCTAAAATTATTGTGTCAGTGGCTGGATGGTTATGATATATAAACTCCCAAAGGCTGCCAAATTGGATGCATGTAAGAGATAAACAGGCACATTAATAAGGTGGTGTATATGTTACCTTAAAACCCACCAGGTCTGTGTATGAAGTTTCAACGTTCCAGCTTACATTGCCCAGAAGCTGGGAAGCTCCCCTCTGCTGTGAACTGAGACTGTGGGAAGCCCACCCTTGCCAATGGTGAAGCCACTTTTCCTTAAGGCATGATAGGAGAAAGCCCAAAACTTTAAACCTGAAATTAAGGCAAAAGGTCAATGTATTTTCTTTTTCTTCTATAACCTGCCCCAGTTAATGAACAGATTTTTAGTTGGTAGGAGGTGTATTCCAAATCCCCCTCAAAAAAAAAATATATATATATATAGAACAATTTTCCTTTTATAGCTGAAAATGTATTACCTTTGAGTTTAGACAGGACAAACATTTAGGCCCAAGTGTGGAAATGGTTGCCATTCTTGTCTGATGAGGGGACCTAAGGCTCATTTGTCCCGTCCATTTAGGGGACAGTTGTGGTGGATGGATTATGAAAATGGCCCCAGTTCTCCCCCTCTCCCTGGGTCCTCACGCTTTGCAGTGTGGCTTGGAAGAAACTTCCTCCTACCAAGAGGTGAAGTCTATTTCCCCATCCCTTAAATCCAGGCCAACCTTGTGACTTGTTTCCAACAACAGAATGCTCTAGAAGAACAATGTGCCAGTTCTGAGTCTAAGCCTAAAGAGGCTTTGTGTCTCCTGCCCTAAAGCCGTGTGAAGTGGCCCAGGCCGAGCTGGAGCATGAGAGACCGCATGGAGCCGAGACAGCGCCTACCAAGCGGCCCCCAGCTAACTGTCCAGTTGACCTGGAGAACTTGCCAGCAAAGATAAATGTTTATTGCTCTAAGCACCTGAGATTTTGTGGTAATAAACAAGGGACAGAGGAGGAATAAGGGAATTCAATGAAAACAAACAAACATAAAAAAACCTTTGGAAAAGAGGGAATGATTTTCTCTTCCTGGTAGGTGTAGGTGACAGCGGGGACAGCCTAAGGAGGATGACATCGGTAGAGAGAAAATGGATTAGCTAATTCCAGCATCACCCCAGCTCGGCTTATAATGATATAGTGCTGTAACAGCAGATTGCTTATTCCACAGTATTTTGCAAATGTTATCGTGTTGGGATTCTCAGACTCTCAAACACAACTCTTAAACACAGGAGGAATAGGGAGGATCGGTTCAAACCTAAGCCCTTGACTTGTCGCATACATGTGCCTTGTTCCAGCTTCACGAGATGTGTCTGCAGGGTTCGAGGGGGTTCTTTCGACTGACTCTTGGTTCTTCGGAGACTCTTTCATGGTGGCTGCAACTTGGTGTGGTCAGGGCGTGTTGCAAGTGCGCTGGCGTTGGCGTCTAGGCAGCCCTTAGATAAGCTGAGGGGCTTTGTCTTCTGCAAGGATGGAAAGTCTACTAAAAGGCTCATCTATTTTCCTCCACAAAGAATAATTTCGAATGCTCGTCAACTTCTCTAGCTGCTCTCAGCAAGGGAAGACAGATGAGTCTGAAAAGTAAGGTTGCAATTCTGGCAAGTCAGCCTTCCTCTGAGTTTCCTACAAAGAAAGCTATATGGCAGACAGCCGTCAGGTAGGGGTACCGAGGCAACCAGCTCCGAGACAGCCAGCTGCGTGCAAATCCAGGACAGGGTCACCTGCTCCTCTCTCCATGTCCCACCTTCCATCCCATGTCTGCTTTCAAGAGAAACTGGCGACACCTGCCGTACCCTATTAGAGAGGAACTGCCTAGTTTGCCTCCTTCCTCCTGCCCTTGGGCGGCCCGGAGTAATTTGGTGACAACGCATTTCTTGCAATATTTAAGCCACGTCATGCTTGAAATGTGGTTTCAGTATCTTATCTCATTTTATCTTAAACAAAAATGATTGGGTAGCAAAGAAAGGTTATTTTATAGACAAGGAAAACAGGGACACAAAAACTCAAAGGCGGCCCCAAGAGTCTGGCGACTTACGCCTGGCCTGATCCCGAGTGACGCCACACACAGGCAAGCTCGCGTGTGCAGCGTCGGCTCAGCTCCTGATCTCCGTTCCGTGGCTCTAACCTGGGAAGGTCCCCGCAGACACATCTTCTCAGAGCCCCAGGCTCCTCCTGGAGTGGCTCTTTCACTTTGCTAATTCGAAGCCTTGTGTTTTGATGCCTCACAGTGAGTGACAACAGAAGAGAGGGGCAAACGTTTATTTTAAGGCTGCTGAATTTAACGACGAGCAATTGATTCCACAGGTACTGTGTTCATTGACGATTTTCCATGTGGAGCTCTCAGGAAATTCCAATGACTATTAATCCCCTGCGATTTTAATGCTATAATGATGCTGTTCCCATGCACGACAGAAACGATTGTGTGCTCTGACTTCTACGCTTTGAATTGTGTGAATGATTGTGTACATATTTACATGCCTATCTTTGCTGTCCTGGCAGAGTCCTCCACGCAGTCGAAAGGGCTTGTGAATGTCTTTTCTAAATCTCGTCCAGATGTGTCAACGGCATACTGTAAATCAGATTTTCTTTCTTTCTTTTTCTTTTTGGTTTGCTGGTATTTTATTTGGTTTTAATGTGCCAAGCATTTGGATTATACAAAAGAGATTACTGTAGAAGAGGTTTGTTCTCTCTCTTCCCTCCCAGCCCCCAGCTCTTCCCAAGAACTCTTTTTCAATGTAAGAAGTCAACAAGCTTCCTGTGTTATTCTTTGAATTTCTTCCTACAACATTCAGACCTTTGTCTGGGCCAGAAGAAGAGTCAAGGAGACTCACTCCAGACTGGCAGCCAGCTTTCAAAGTCTCCCCTTTCCAAGCGAAGAAATAAATTAGAGCTGACATTTGGAGTGTGTGCATGCCTGCTGCCTTTAGGTTTGTGCTCGCACGATTTTATTTATTTTTGCTCCATTGCAAAAAGATTTATGACCCCTAATTATGAATTCTGACACTCTTGTGCTACATGGATGCACTTAGATCGGTTTTTCACTTTCTGATGGCTTTGAAAAGCTTTCCTTTTCAACTCGAAACCCTCAAGGGCAACAAGGGTCCCTTTCTAGAGAGGGTCTGGCCACAGCCACCGCCCACGAGGGCTGTGTTTGCAGGCTCGGCTTCCTCAGGGCCAGGATTGATGGATGGATAGTAACCTTGGCGGTGGCTTTATTTACTCTTTTCTGGCCCTTTTCTCTTCCAGAGAATTGAAGGGAATATATAAAAATGTGTTCTAAATAAAAGCTGGCAAGTAGAGTGTCAGCCTGGAAATAACCTTTTCAAGACATTTCAGGAACACAAGAGTACTTCGTTATTTGAAGCTTGGGGGAGATAGCAGAGGCTGGCTGATTTGGCTGGGATCCTGCTGTTGGCTCAGCAAGTGGGAAATTGCATTGATTTTGCAAAACAGAAAAACTGACGTGACGTTCACAGACAACTCACCCAAGCAGACTTAGGAAGATGTGAGACCCTTATGTTTTCTTCTGCTAAGGCGCAGCTCATGCGGTGTCTTCATAATTAAGCAAGCAGGGAAGTCGCCTGTGGCAGAGCGGTTACGGGCCTGGCTCCAGCTGGGCCCGGGGGTCCTGCGGGAAGCGTAGGAGTTCACCCTGCAGAGAGGGGTGTAATGAAGGACTCGAGCCTCATCTAAAAATCCAGGCAGGTTTTGGAACCTGGGCAGGACTCTTGCCTCCTCCCTTTCTGCCTCTATTTCCCTCCTTTGGGGCATGTGAACCAGATTCCTGGGGCTCCGGGTGGTGGTGATGCTGGACCTAGAACCCAGGCTCTTACACTGAAAACCAGGTGGATTTGGGTTTTCGAACCAGAAAATTGTGAGGGAAAAGAAAAATAATTGGGAAAATATTTTAAAACATCACAGTTTCTAAATTTTAAAACAAATCTAGCTATATTATGGAGAAGGAAGCGAAATGGATGAGTGTAGAGTTTGAGCCTCCAGGGAACAACAGGTTGCTTTCCTAGGGGTCGCTGGCGCCCACCCCGGGGGCTGGAGGGCTTGCGGGAAGCAATGGTCTATGCAGGGGTCCCCGACCTACGGTAAATTGCATGATTGTTTCATTAGATATTACACTGTAATAGTAATAGAAATAAAGTGCACAATAAATGGAATGCACTTAAGTCATCCTGAAACCATCCCCCTCTTCGGTCTACGGAAACATTGTCTTCCATGAAAACAGTCCCTGGTGCCAAAAATGTTGGGGCCGCTGACCTACAGCACTTTCTGTGGCCACCCCTCAACTCGGACCTGTTGGGTGAACAGGGTTGAAATAAATTTCTTTGCTGGAGAAAATAACAAAATTTTATTCAGTCTTGTAAAAGGGCTGTGAATCAAACAACCCCAACTAAAAAAAGCCACCTTCCTCCTTCTGCTCCCCCTAAATTTGTTAACGTCAAGCTGCAGCGGGGACACCCTTGAATGCCCAGGCCGGGGCCGCTGAGTCTGGATTCCAGGTTCCTGAAGGATTGCTCCAAGCACCAGGAATTCTGCAGCGCTTGCTCCAAAGAGCCCCAAAGGAAACAGTTGCCACGAAGAGCTCTTCGAAGACCCCACCAACCATCCCGGGACTCTTGCTGCTGTGATTTTGCAGGCTGTGTGTTAGGATGTCCCTAGTCCCTAGTTTTCACTACTCGGTCCCTGACACCTGCCTACCTCCATGCGACTTGCTGTCGCACAGGAATTGCTGCCAAGAAATCTCAGGGCAAGGGACATACGTTAGCAGGAGGCCCTAGTCCACTTGCAGGGATCTAGAATGTTTCCTGGGGAAGTGACTGTTATCTTGGTAATTGGTGTTAATCCGTTATAGGCCTGGCTTTGAGAAGATCACTGAGAGGCAGAAATGCATGGAGTGAGTGGCCCCAAGAGTAGCTGCCACGCCTCTGCCCGCCTGGAGGACTTGAGTTTTGCAGGTCTTTTCCCCCTTGAATTACTTTCCCCTTTTATTTCCTTGTTTTACTCCTTTTCATTTTCTGCAAAACATTAAAAAAATCCCCTCACCAAATAAACTTATTTTTTAAACCTACATTTGCTTTTTTCCGCCCCCCTGAATTGTTTATGTTTCCAACATTAATACTTTAAAAAAAATGTCTTTTCCTACACATTCTGGTCTTTTCTATTTGTCACATGGCAATAATCAGAGCCCAGCCAGGCTCTGCCAGGTACATTTTTGTTTTTCCTTAAATTCTGTATGCACTTCAAAGGAAAACTTCTTCATTTAAATCAGTTCCTAAAAAAGGTGGCTGCAAGAGCCACGTGAAACTCAGTGAGTTTCTCGGCACCTTCTTACCTTCCTGTAGCAGAGCCAGGTAGCGTTAAGCAGCGCCTGGAAATTTAAGAGCCGCTGGAGGTTCCAGGTGCTCCCACCTAGGGACACCCAGCATTCCTAACCTCACTCGTAGGCTCTGCTGTTGCTGGGCTTCTTCTCGGCTGTATCGGAGTGAATGATGCCCGCGGTGACCGTCCCTGCCCTCATGCTGGGATTACCTATACATTTCGAGGAAAGGACTTCTGTTACGGGCAGTTAGAAAACGTGAGTTCTCTGGACCAACAGTTCAAAGTCCAGCTGCTAGACTGGATACATAAGTTGCTCGTTTGTTTCCCATAGCTCCTCTGCTTTGGCAACTGTGACCTTACAGGTGGGCAGAGGACAGAGCACTGGAGCCCTTCATCTGGAGAAAGCACTGTGTGCCGCGGACCAGGCATCCTAAGCTCTTGGGACACCGAGTCCCATGCGCCTCTTAAAGAGTGGCCAGGCATGGTGATTTGTGCCTATAATCCTAGCACTTTGGGAGGCTGAGGTGGGAGGATCTTTTGAGGCCAGGAGTTCGAGGCTGCAGTGAGGTACGATTGTGCCACCGCACTCCATTCTGGGTGACAGAGCAAATCCTTGTCTCTAAAAAGAAAATAAATTTTTTTAAAAAGAGTAAATGTCCCTCTTATGTCCCTGTTAGGATCTGTGTGGTTGTATGCTAGGTGCTTACTTCTCCAAGGCAGTGATATTTAAAGCCTGTGAATTTTGAACAATTACTTGAAGATAAAGTTGATGTTGATCTGGAAAACACAAATTTTCAGGTGAAAGGGTCACACTTTACAGGCAGCAGTTATGACAGAAAGATCTCACTTCGTGGGTAAGTGTGCTTAGAAGTCAAGAAGAGAAAATATTCTGGAATGAAATTTTTTTTCCAAGATATTCTTGCAAGTCAAGATTAGTCCTTGCTTTAGGTAAAAATTGAAATGGAAAGAAAAACATATCAAGAGAAACAAAAAGCTTACAACAAGGTTTTGGAAACGAGGTCCTTTCAGACAGATGGATATAGTTTTGGAATTGTTTTTTTGGAAGTTCACTCTTTGATCTGAAATTGTGCTTAAAATGTTGCAGAATAAAGAATCCTTTTGGTATTAGTTGTATAATGTCTTGATAAGAATTCAGCATTCACTTAATTAAGAGATAGAGTTGATTTACTAGGATAAGAATATTTTCTTTGTCTTCTAGTTTCTTTGAGAAAATCTGCATTCAACATGAAGAGGCAACTATGGTGTCCATCCTTGGCGAGGATGGTGTCCATCAAGGCGAGGTTCTATTCGTAGCACTAGGAGAAGTCCTCCACTCTGTTCCAGAATCCCTAACCCACTGGAAATCAGGTATTTTTGAGCTGTTCATTTCCCATTCTTAATGGACTTTAAGAAAATTCCACTGCTGTTCACACGCTAGATTTCTCAATATATGCTTCTCGTTAGATGGGCTCGGTATGTTTTAGCTGTTACTTGTTAAGGTTATTTACATGGCCCAAGGTCAATGGTGTTGTTTCCCATTTTGCTCAATAGAAACGTCGCTGGAGTCCACTGTTTTTATAGCAAAAGATCAGTTTCAGCGGGTGGGGGGGTGGGGCACTTTACTGCGAACGTGTCTGTTCAGTGGCACAAGTTCCTTCCGAAGGACCCTACTTGGGAAGTGTGCAAATCTTCAGGAGGAGACGTAAAAGCCTGAGGTCTGCATCTGCTGGGGAGAGACGTGGTGGTCCCTGGCCGGCCGGGCTGGTTCCCCTTGTCACTCTCGGCTGCAGGCGGGCAGTGGGAGCAGCATTCCTTCCTGCAGGGGCGACGGGGATCCTGTAAGCAATTGAGATGTCTGCAGGTCACCAACGGAACCAGAGGGGAAAATTGGACTGAACAGGCTGCTTCCACTTCGAGAGGCTCTTCTAGGAGGAGATGATTTACAAGTCTCAGAATCCAGCTCTGGTTGAGCACGGCTTTACAGAGTTGGAGAAAAGCTATAAAATAAGCTTACATCAGCCTGTCCAACATCTGAAAGGGCAAAAGGGAGAAGGGAGAAAGGACACTTTCCAGAGTCTGCCTAATGTATTCCTCTTTGTCCCCTTGGCTTCCAACTTTCTCACCAAGTCTGCGAGCAGAGCAAGAGGGGGAGGATGGCCAAAATGGTAGCCTCTGCACGCTGGTCTTAAAGCCTCCAGATTTAGGTGGCCATTTTCCCTTGGATCTTGATGTCCTAAGTCACATTCTATTAGCTCGGCAGCACATGCAAAATAATAACCATAAACCCAGAAATGTGCTGCGGAATTTTCTCCAGCTCTCTTAACGAGCTTTGCAAAGCTCCTCTGTCAAGGAGAGTGGGGAATGTGTAATTTCAAACACATTTTTAATAGTTTCTCTTGGCTCCCTCCGAAGAAGAGGGGGGTGTGCTGACGCGGCTCTAGGAGCGGCAGCAGCTTTACAAGGGTGATGTTAAACAAATCACCCAGGTGCTGGTAGCACTTGGAAAGCCGGGCAGCTGCCTGGGAAGCTGCGGGTTGTCAGGCAAAGAGCAGCACCAGAGTCTGACGTGTGACTCTGCAAGTCAAGCCCGTGTGGCACATGGCAAGTTCAAGTGAAGACAGGTAGCATCGAAGCTCTCTGTGCAAGTCACTCTCGGTTGCATCTACTTTTCAAAGGCCCTTTTCCTCTTATAACCAGGCAGGGTTTTGAAAAACAGAGGAAAGAGGTAGCAAGAGTGGAAGTGGTGGCAGGTGCCAGACCACCAAGGAGCACCAGTCAGGATGCCTGGTGCTCTTGGCGCTTGGCTGCAGCAGCAGGCAGACACCTGGTATAGCCCCATGTCTCAGGCACGCTGACAAGGACTCAGGGGCTTGGAGATGGGTGTGGGAGGTCATGGCACACGACTTCTGGGCTCCTCAAGATCTCCCCAGAAAAGACTCACCCAGAAAGACGTGGGGAACTGACAAGAAAATCCTACACTCCAGACAAAAACAATCACTTGAAATACAAACTCTAGACTCTCCTGCCACTTTCCATTTTCTCACTGTAGTTATAAGTCGCTGACCATATTTTCTTAACAATTGAAAATCAAAATTCATGGTAATGAAGAGTGGGTCAGAATATTTGAAATGGGAACTACTTTGAAAAATCTGTGACTATAGTTGCTGTAACATAGGTTTGACTCAATGAATCTACTGGAGTCATTATGATTTTCGAATTAGGAAATGTTACCTGTATTGAAAAAAAATTATTTTCCTTTTTTCTGATGACAGATAATGAAAAAGTTATTTTGCTGATGATCAATTTCAATGTATGATCTATTTGTAAGGAAGAGAGGAGCTGAGGGTTCCTGGAGCAGGGAGCTGGAAATAGCACTGATGATCATTGTCCCAGCCCCTCATGTGACAGGTGAGGTGACAGCCTTAACGAATGACACAATCTGTGGCTGAGAAGCCCAGGGTGCCCGCTTCTAAGTCCTCTGTTATTTCCACTACATTCTGCAGCTGGTTGTATCTGCTTCCTCTGGGCCAGTTCTGCCATGAGGGGTTACTGCTCCTGGCCACCAAATGTCCCCTCCCAGAGTCCCCGGTGGAAGACAGTAGGCTGCTTATTTTCCTCCCAAACCCCTAGCCGCGTTGTGGCCCAAGTAGGGTTCTTGGGAAGGAAAATGCTAAGTGGAGCTTGGTCTGGCTGCAGTGCAAGTAGGCTAATCATGGCGAGTGGCTGGTTGGAGCTGGAAGAAAGATTCGAGCTCTCGGCAGAACCGTTTTTCTCCCCAAGTTTGTCCTTCGAGTCTCCTTTAGGTCATTCTTTCTTCCCTGACAAAAACATCTGGTTGTTTCCAAGCTGAAATTTTCATGCATTTCAACTCATGCAGGAATGTCGAAAAGCTGTTCTGAAAACACAGCTCCTGCCCGTGCCAAACCAGTTGGGCTGGAATGAACAACTGTTGTTATAAATCTCTACTCTGCCTTCTTCAACAGCCCCAGAAGGTACAAAATAGAATGTTTCATGAGAGCAGCCAGACGGATTGAATCAGGCCTGCCCAGAGGAGCCCTGTGCATTAGAGTGTAGAAACACCCCTTTCTTTCCTCCCTCCTCCGACTCTTTTACTCTCAGATGGTCTCAGGGACTGCTGGCAAGAGGACAGCGTGTCATGGTTCTCTGTGTTCACAACAAATTCTTTTGTGTCCTTAAGTGGAAAAATATTTTATGACATGGCAGAGTAACTTCTTGTTCTATGAGTGAATCACAAAGAAAACTCAGCGACCTAATGATGTGCTTCCTTGCCAAGACCAAGGGATGGAAAGGGATTAAAAAAAAAAGTGACCCAGAATGAAAAGGCTGAAGAGGAACTTTGGAAGTCATTTAAGATGCCAAGACATCTTTCCCCTTGAGAACTCCTGGCAGGGGCCCATTATTATCTCAAACCCATTACTTATTTTCCTTGTCCATAGTGTGCAATGCCTTCCCTCCAATTCCATGCACAAAATGTCCCGTTCACTTGGGTTTTGTTTTTGCATTTTATTCACTAGTCACTATCGCCCAGGAATTTGCATTCCTATCAAGCTTGTCTGTGGAAGCTCTTCATGTTCTAGATAATTAAGTGCTATAATTTCTTTCTGCAAAACATCTGTCATCTCTGACAGATGTTGACTGTCATCTGATAACTCTGATCTTGCCACCAAGGGTTGCTCCTACTACACAAGGCAGACCATGTTGTCATTCCATAGCTGTGATGGCCGGGAAGGTCTTCATTGTCTGGGTGAACAAAGCTGTCTTCTCTCTCTCCTGACTTCTTCCTTCTGCAACAGTATTTTCTTTTTCTGGATAGACAGTCCTTTTAGTATTTGAAGAGAACACTCACATATCCTCAAACTTTTCTTCTAAGCTACACGTCCAACTTTTTCAGTCATTTCTCATGTTTTTCAGAATATTCCCCATTCAGTCTTCCTCCTCTGCATACATGTACATTCCAGTTACTCTTAATCGTCCAATCTTTTTCATGTGACCTTATGCCAACCTGAGTATCCTCTAACCTGTTCTTCTGTGATTCATTTTTGGAGACTAAACGTAAGACTTTACTTCTCTCCTCTGTTAAGATTCATTCCATCGGTTTTAGCAGTATATGAGATTGCTGGCAGCATTTTGAGTCTTGAGTGTCTGTTCTATAGCACTGGCTGGCTGTCTTGGTGTTTTTCACTTGCGATGGTGATACAGCCAGCCCTCCATCCTCATATTCAACCAACCATGTATCAAAAACATTTGGGAAAAAAAACCCAATAAAAATAACCATACAACAATAAAAATAGAAAAACAATACAGTATAACAATTATTTATTTAGCATTTACATTATATCAGGTATTGCAAGTGATTAGAGATGATGGAAAGTATACAGAAGGATGTGCAGAGGTTACATGCAAGTGCTACACTGTTGTATTCATACATCAGGAACTTGGGGATCCTTGGATTTGGGGATGGGGTGGCCCTGGAAGCAATCCCCCAAGGATATTTTCTGTCTTCACAAAAATCACTGGTTAAAAAGTTGAAGTTTAGGAACTACTCTCTAGATGTTATCAGGCCATTAATCACTCTTCATAGTCAACGGTTCACCAATTTCAAATCCAGCTCCTATTTCACCATACTTTCTATGACAATATAGCTAAATATTTTGTCACACGTTTTGCTGAAATCATGGCATAGCATGTCCACTGCGATTTCCTCATCAATCTGGAGAAGTTGTGAAACATGCAACTAAATCTAGTACGGAGAGACTCATCTATAGGAGCCCCGAGGCAGTGCCCATCACAACTTTCTTTGCTAAATAGAAAAGAAACTTCTCATGAACCTGTTAGGTTAGCTCCTGTTGTGGCTGGCATCCTCCTTGGTTTCCTTCTGGGGCTCCTTTGCGCCAGCAGAGTACAAAGATGCCTTTTGTTGACCACAAAAGAATTTATCTGATTAATTTCCTAAGGTCCTGCTAGGTTGCTCTCCAAAATGACGCTTCCATTTTAATGGTTGCTCTCGGTGC
The DNA here is from genome assembly GCA_008750895.1 of Mirza zaza. Lineage (NCBI taxonomy): Eukaryota > Metazoa > Chordata > Mammalia > Primates > Cheirogaleidae > Mirza > Mirza zaza. Next base: position 19,879 of record VSMD01075453.1, on the reverse strand, counting down.
CTTAGCCCAAGAGTGAAGGGACTTCTGGTGACACCACTTATCGTGTCATCACGCCTCCTGCAGAGGCTGCCCACTCTGCGAAGCGGGCTCTTCTTTTCCCACTGAGCACTGGCTGCGCCTCTGAGCTCTCCACGCAGCCCCTCTCCCAACCCTACACTCCAACTGGGGCAAACACGGCATGCTTGCTGGGCGATGGGAGTCGGCAATGTCCCCAGGCCGGGAGACAAAAGTGAAATGTCCCCAGGCCGGGGGACATTCTTTTAGCCAAAAGTGAAATGCTCTCAAGAGATTTTTGCCTTCAAAGCTGTTTTCTAAACCAAGCTCACCCAAGTTAGACCAAGTTGAGGTTCTAAAACCCTCCACCTCTTCTTTTTCTCATCGCCTTTTCCAACAGTCTTCATTAGCAGCAAGTGGGAGGGAAGGCTGATGTATTCATTAACTCAGCCACGAGTTGTGAGGCACCTATTGTGTGCCAGTCTGAGATGTGCACACAGGATTCAGGGGTGAGCAGCACAAACAATGCCTGTCTTTGGGGCGCGACCCGCCCAGCGAGGAAGACAGGAATTACACACATATAAACAGCAGTGTGGGGCAAGGGGCTTAGCTCAGCCAAGAGGTCAGGGCAGTGATGGGGAAGAGGACATAAGAAGGCGGGCACCTGGGTGCACCTCGGAGCCTAAGAGGAGCCAGCAACCCCTGGGAACCGTGCCCAGAGCCACATCCCCCCAAAACCCTTCTGAATCCTCCCAAGGCTGAGGGCTCCATCTGTATCTTACAGGGGACCTCGTGAGGTCTGCTTTCTTAGCCCTTTTCCATTTAAACTCTGGGGCTTCGAAGCCTTTGTTTATCTGCAGAATATTTACCTAACTGCAGCATTATTTATTTTTTGCAGGGAAAGCGTCTGCCGCGCTTCCATCGAGGTGCTGGCCGGCTGGGTCTCCCCTTCCTCTTCAAAACACCAGCTATGCCCACAAGTGCCCCAACGTCACCTGTTATAATTAGACTTTCTGACTTCTATCCCAAGGGCATTGGATTTAAGCAACGAGGGCCGGGAAATGTGTTTTCGACGACCATAACCAAGGCAGCGTTTACACGCCCTGGCAGGATCAATGGGGCGTACTGTGCTCCTAACCCCCTTTGGGGGGGCAGAGGGGGGACAAGGTCTCCCGGACTGGCCCACGTCCCGGCACGCAGGCGTGCAGGACCCGCAGAGCCCGGGCAGCCAGAAGAAAGGATGGTGGAGAGCAGTTTTATGAGAGGACTTTTCTCGGGTTGTCTGTCTCTGCTCTCAACTGGTGTGGGCAGGGGCTGCTCCAGTCCCAGCTGCTCCCCCGACGTGTCCCTGCCTCGGTCCCCTTCTCCTAACTGAGACAAGACGCATCTTGCATGCTGTGGCTGGACAGCCACCCTGTCATCTTGCCAGACATCCCTTAATCCCTCTTTCCCGGGCCACCCCAGGGCTCGTGCCTTCCAAAAGCACCTCAAACGGCAGCGACAGGCTTTGCACAGAAACTTGGAGCTGCAGTGCCGGGGAATGCAAATCTGGAAACATGGAAAATTTCCCTTTTGCGTTCTCCCTAAACATTTGACAAGAATTAAAGTTTCCCCCAGGGGAACCAATTTCACATATTGAAACCAAACCTTTTTCCTTCTTATATTTTCTCTCTCTCCCTCCATCTCCGATTCAAAAGGAATGATTTCCTCTGAAATCAAGCCACTTGTGCTCCCAGCACAGTGCTAAACGCTGCCTGCCTGGAATGCCCCGGTTTAAATTAGGGTGCTGCGGCCGGGCTGGTGTTTACTGTTCTGAATGCTTTTCAGACTTGTCACAAGTCATATCCTACCGTGGCACCGAGGCCTGGCACAGGCAAAACCTGTTTTCCCTGGAAAAATAATAAAATGGGGAGCCGAGTTCTTTTAAAATGGCTTCTGTTTCACAATTCGAGTTTTCTCGCAGAAATGATTCCCCATTAGGGCTTTAGGGTGGAGGAAGGGATGGCGAGGTGGAGGGGCGGGAAGGGGGAGGAAGGCCCAACATAAGCATGTGCCGTGTCGTCTGCCCGGAGGGACCAAGGCTGGCTTGGACCGAGCCCCCACTTATTCCTCAAAGTCTGGCAGCATCGGACAGTTGAGGCACAGCGGAGTCTGTGCTCACCACAAAGGAGCAGCGGTTCCCTTCTGGCTGTTATAGGGTCACTTGTGCAGCTCCGCGTTCCCTTCCAGCGGGGGCGGGAGCCAGCATAACTAGACATCTGTAATGAAGGCAGGCAGCCTCTGGATGTCAGCAGCCCGTGTCAGTTCAGAGCCTCAGGGATGGGCCGGGGAAAAATCACAGCCGTTCTCCAAGGCAAGTCAGCCTCCAGGAAAACACAAATGGAAATGAGGGGGCTGGGAGCAAAGGTTCACAGGTCCCCTGCACAGGCATGCACAGCCATGAATATGCACGTCTGGCAACGTGTGTTTCAAATTGGATGCTAATGCATGTGCACGTGGTATACTGTAGCATGTTTCTGACTATCCCAGAGAGGGTGGAGAGCTCAAATACACATTTGGAATTTTCACTGGAAACAGACATGCAATTAACAACAATGAAAGCCTATCTTAGAAAAGTTAGCAAGGGGCAAGCTGGCTCATTTCGATTCGCTCGGTTGTGCAGCTCTGAAGCACCATCCTGATGCGGTGGGGAACATGTGACTGTTTTCAGACACTGGTGGCCCAAGGGCAGGCTTTCCAGATCCGCGTGATGGCTGGGGGAAGGATGCAGGACTGGACCTTTTATATTTAATACCCTGTGAGTCCCCGGTTATCCCGTTTGGAAAAGCGATTTAGAGAGAATTTATTTGTTTTATATTTAAACTTTCAATAACATACATACAGAGATGTGCGTCAGTGAATCTTCTCAAATTGAACTGGCACCCCAGGTCATAGAAAAGAATACTGGCAGCATCCCAGAAGTCTCACCCGGACTTCCAGGCACTACGCTCCCCCCCTAATTCATTACATTTTTTTCTTGCCAGCCACTAAAGGATGATTTATCTTGTGCCAGAACTTCAGGGCAAAGCAAACCCAAGTCCCCACCACCGTGGCGTGCCGGGTGACCGATGTCCTCCTTGGCGGCAGTGCCGGTGTTGCTCCCGGGCTGTGCCTACACCCTGCCTCGGCCGCCTGGTGCCACCCGGTCTTCAGGGCCAGCTCACATTCCAGCTCCCCGAAGTCTCTCCAGATCGCTCCCTCCTCAATTCCAGTGGCACTTGGACTTCATCAATTCGCTCATCTTAGATGTGTTGGGAGTCAACCAATTCCAGGATCTCCACGCTCAAAGAATTTAGCACTGCATGGGGGTGGGGGAGAAAGGCAAATGGTGACAAGTTACTGGAGGAGATGGACAAGGATAATAAATACGATGAAGTCGCTGAGGCTGGAGTCCACACAGCATATGGGAGGGCGCCCAAAGTGGAGCGCTTTGCTTCGTCTCAAGAGGTCAGGACAGCTTCCTAACACAAGAGGAGCCTAAGCAGGGACCTTATAGACGAATTCAGAGCTGTCCAGGGGAAGGTATGGGTGGTAAGGAGAATGGAATTCAGGATAGTGAGAACAGTATGTGCAAAAAGGGGAAAGGGCTGGGAGGTGCGGTAGGAGAGATTAGCTGTGATCAGTCCCTGAAGCAGGTATCCCAGGTGACCACATGTCCCTGTTTGCCCGGGGACAGTCTCCCGATTTACACCCATGGTCCCAGAATAACTATCGCCCCCTTTCGTCCTTCACACTCAATAGTGATTGGTTTGAATAGCAAATGACATGTTGCCCCATTTAATGCGTGACAGGAATTTGAACTTAATCCTGAAGGTCCAAGGAGTCAATGAAGTGCTTTGAGGAAGACAGACGTGTGATCGCATCTGCATTTTAGGAAGATGACTTTGGCTGCAGTAGGAGAATGTTTGGAGGAAAATAACACTGGAGGCAAGAGATGTTTGAGGAGATGATTGCACTAATCCAGGGGAGAGACAGTGATCATCAGGGTTAGGATATGGACGGTGGTGACGGATGGATTCACAATTGAGGAGAAGTATTGATAGGGAGAAATCACAAGGACTTGGTGACTTTATTTACTTTATGTTCCTTAGCCATTTCTACAGGTACTGCCTGCTAAGGTTCCGGGAACACAGAACCCTTGCAGGCGCTGGAAGGAGAGAGAATGAGAGCAAGCTCCAGCCTGGTGCTGCCCTGTCCAAAACGCAGAGCTCTCTGTGCTGAGCCGGGTCCCAGCAAATGGCCCGGGGCTGAGGTTAAGGTCAGGGCTCCGGCAGGGTGGTGCTGGTTTGGGGTGTCAGAGACAGCTTGGCAGCAAGGGGGTTCTCTGCACAGGTGTCTTTGACTAGGAGGCAGGTTTCCATCCTTTAGGGTTGAGGCATGTTACAGGCTTGTGAATGACATCTTAGAAAATATTTTATCAACACCTCTAGAGTAGAACAAGCTCCAGTCAATGCTACATGTATTGTCCACGTGCCAAACAACTCGGTATTGAGCTTGTCAGAATATGATCAAAAAGTCCGCTAATTACTTCAGCATGAAGCCTCCTGCCCGCTGTCCCTTCAGCGTCAAGCAGGTCCGGCGAGTGAGCACCACGGCTCAGTAGCACCGCTTTATTGTGTTTCTTGGACAAGTGCAAAAGCTTATCTTTCATGGCAAGGTTTTCTCATTTTTGGAAACTTTTGTCCTCATAACAGTCGTCATTACTGACTACATCAATGGCTTGGAGCTGGGAAAAGTACCATGCAAAGAAATGCCTGAAATGGGAATGGACATTCATGTCGGACTGGTGGTTTTTGCCAGAAAGTTAAAACTCTAGCAGTGGATCGATTTTTCTAGGCTGCTGGCTTCGCTGCCTGGAAGGGCAGCAAGCATGAAAATCTGCCTGTGTGTACATGCCGTTTAGCACGTTTGCTTTATCTCTGAGGCCAACAATGCCAAACACTGTTTAAAGTAGCTTTAAGCCCAGGAGGAAAAATTAAGAAGTTTGTAACATTCATGAAGAAAAATCTTATTTCTCTTGATCCTTCTTGTCTCTCATTTAGTCCTTTTAAGCATATGGAAAAAAAAAAAAAAGAAAAAGAAAAAAAAAGTGAAAGCAGTGAAAAGAAATAGTAAGTTCTCAAATAGAGAGAATGCATAATTATTTATACGGATATGAGACGACCATGGTACAGTCTGTAAATGTTTACATTTGGTTTTTAAATGAATATGGTAAGCTCCATTTACTATTCAGAAATCCAAATTTATAAAACAGATTTTTGCTTTGTTATTGTTGTTAGTGGGAAGAGGAGGTGGAAATGGTTGGGATAGGAGTTTATACTTATTGCAAAGAAAAAATTCTTTCCTTTGCAAACAATTCGCTGAAAGCTTCCTTTAAATAACATCTCTGCTGGTGCATTTAATTTACCAAAAAAAAAAAAAAATCAGTTTTAAACAGAGTTTCAGGAATAAAGTCTGTGTTATGCAGTGGAAACCTTGCAGGCATTTTAAAATAAAAACAGACTAGGGTGAATATTCAAGTAAATTTGCATTCCCTGAACAAACTTTTGCTAGGCAAGTACAAGGGTGGCGGCTTAAGACGGTGACGGGAGCTTCAGTGTTGGGGGAAAAACTGGAAGGCATAAATTAGGATTAGGGGTGGGAGCATGGGCTTTTCCTTAAAAATTGGACTTGAAATAATCTAAGAAACAGACTTTAATAGGAAATTTTGCTTCAGTGAAAATAAATTAAAAGATTTCTAATTCAACATGCAGGTAACTTCCCCTGCATTTAAACACACAGGAAACTTCCTCTCTCTTTCCCAATTCCCATTGAAATAACCCAATAAATATGCAGCAGAGGGGTCTGCAGCAGTGCTCACCTGGTTTCCACAAAAGCAATTAGAGAAGAACAGAGAGCAGGGGGAAGGTTGACCTTGCTAATTTCAGGCTGTTACTCCTGGGATTATTGACAAGTGTTACTTAAAAGGTAATATCCATAAAGTAAAAAAAAAAATTAGTAATTTGGATCTAAAAGCTTATAGTATGTCAAAAATAATTGGGAGTTGAAAAATAGGACCCAAAGATTGTTAAATGTCTTCTTTTACATCATGGGAAGGAGGGCCAGTGAATAGATATGATTTCTTGCTTGATTAGGATCGAGAACTTAGGCTCAACTTTTATTGAAAGGCAGCCTCCTGCAGAACAAATGTGGGAAGAGAGAGAGAGAGAAAAAATTATAGCATGAATCAAGCTAGTAGAAAAAAAGCAGCCTTTCTATTGGTTCTTTTCAACATATAGAGACATTGCGGGGGGCAAAAACTAAAACTTAAAATCACATGCACACACTTTGGTGCTAGTGAGCACATGATCTAAAGACTTATGCTCCTTTTCTGGCACAGTACGTCAATCCGTTTTTGGATTTACAGAGGGAGGTAGAGTCGAACAGAGGTGGGAAGCAAAAATGTTGCCTGTGCAAAAGTCAAGATCTGAGGAGAGGAAAAAGTCAAGTTAACACAGCGAGAGAACTTTTACGAAGAGATTCGCCTCATTTAATATTATGTCTCTTGTGTGGCTATAATTCACACCTGAAGTCTTCAGAAGTGAAGGCTTTGCAGAAGGGTTGGAGGCAATGAAAATCTTGGTGGAAGGTTTGGGGTGATGAGGAGGTTGTGGAGGAGGAAGGGAACAGAGACCGCATCTGGGCCGGGAAGAAGCTGTGGGTATCTCACGGCTGTGGGAAGTGCTGCTGGAAGACACGTGTTCGGAAGCACAGTTCTCCATGCAAACAGAAGCCCCTATAAACTCAGTGACATCTCAGAGAGGATGTTTGATTTCTCATTGAATGTGGTAAAGAGGGTTAATGGCTTTGTCTCGTTTTTAGATATCAAGGAGCCATGTGACATCTGGGATATAGAAGAGTCTATGACAGTTAAAAAGATAGATCTAGAAAAAAGTAAAATGAAAAACAGCCACAAAGTATTAAGTAATATAAAAGGAATTAGATCAAATAAAGCATTTTTAAAATTAAATGTGTGTAGTTAAACTTGCTATCAAATGACAAATACTCAGAGGCTCGATCTCATGGCAGAGTGCAGTTGGTCATAGTATCCCAATGCTCTTGCTGTAATAACTCAAAAAACCCAACATTTTCCAAAATTATATATTTAAAGAGAGAGGAGGGTTGTGGAAACAAGAGACTAGATGAGTTAGAATTCTACATGTGAGGTGACTGGCAGTTACCAGCTATTTTTTTGGTGGGTCCATTTGCCAATTTGGTTTTGAAAAAGAAACCAACTATATGCTGTTAACAAGAGACACACTTTAAATAAAATGCTATTTATGAAGGACTTATTTTATTTATAAAGATAAAGGAGGATGGAAAAATCTAAAAGGACAAAAAAAGATGTGCCATACAAACACTAAACAAAAGATAAAGATAGCTATATTAATGCCAAATAATGGGACTTAAGGCAAGAAATGTTAATAGAGACAGAGAGATTTTCATAATGATAAAAGAGCCAATTCTTCAAGAAGACATAAAAACTTTAAATTTGTATACACTTAACATAGTTAAAATATATAAAGCAAAAGTTGACGCTACTAGAAGTAGCAATTACAGTTGGGATTTTATTTATTTATTTATTTATTTTGAGACAGAGTCTCACTCTGTTGCCTGTGGCGTCAGCCTACCTCACAGCAACCTCAAACTCCTGGGCTCAAGCAATCCTGCTGCCTCAGCCTCCCGAGTAGCTGGAACTACAGGCATGCGCCACCATGCCTGGCTAATTTTTTCTATTTTCTCGTACAGATGGTGTCTCACTCTTGCTCAGGCTGGTCTTGAACTCCTGACTTCAAATGATCTTCCTGCCTCAGCCTCCCAGAGTGCTAGTATCACAGGCATTAGCCACCATGCCTGGCCTGTAGTTGGAGATTTTAATTCACTATTCTCAGAAACTGATAGTAATTGATAGTAATAAATAGAGAAAAATATAAATAAAAACATAGAACATATAATTCACACTTCGTATACAGTAATTGCAGAACACATTTAGTTTTGAAGTTTTCATGGAACATTTACCAAAATAGACCTAATGCTGGATCACAGAGAAAGTCTCAAAATATTTCAAAGGACTAAAATCATCCAGAAAATGTTCTTTGACCAACAATAGAATTAAACTTGAAATCAATAATAGAAAGATAAATAGAAAATTTCCAACTTCAATAACACTGTATCAAAAAATAAATCACAACAGCAGTTACAAGATATTTTGAACTGAATAATAATAAAAATATGGCATATCAAAACTTATGGAATATCATTTCTGACCAAAGAGAAATTTATACTTTTAAATGAATATATTAGAAAAAGAAAAGTTGAAAATTAATGATTTAAGCCTTTTTCTTAAGAGACTAGAAAGTGAAGAGTAAATTAAACCCAAATAGAAAGAAGGAAAAATAAAGCTAAAAGAGAAATCAATGGCAGAGAAAGACCTGATATAATGGAAACAAAATAAACAAATTGAAATTACAAATCACTTTAGAAAAGTATTTAGCAATAAACGTTAAAGCTAAACATGCCAAACATTCTATGATCCAGCAAATCTACTCCTGGGATATATACCAAGAAATATGAGTTCTTATGTGCTCTAAAAGAGGATATATATAGAACATATGTAGAGGAATGTTTGTAATAACATTATTCATAAGAACCAAAAATGGAAACAATGCAAATGTTCATCAATGGAGGAATGGGTAAATAAATTGTGGTATGCTCTTACCATGGAATATTATACAGCAATGAAAAAGAAATGACTTCTGCTATATGCAACATTGCTTCAGGGATTGCATCAGCAGCAGAGAGCTGCCTTGACCAGGGTCGCATTCTTCCAGAGGCAGCCCACATCCAATAACTGGTCCAGGCGGGGGTATACTGGCAAAGGACTGGTCATTTTGGACAGAACAATTCGAGTGGGTCCTTTCAGCTCTAGAGCTTCCTGTGGGTGTGGCCGAGACCGCGGGCCCTGCATCTCACCTTGACACTTCTCCCGCTTCCACAGATATTGATCCTGAGGCCACCGCACAACGGGTAACCTGGGCACAACTCTGCCTCAGAGTCTGCGTTGGCGAGAACCTGGACTGCGGCGTGAGGGTGGGGAGCCCACTGGGATGCCAGAATGTTCTGTCATTCGATTCCGGAGTTGGAGACACAGGTGTATACCTATATAAAAATTCATTCAATTTTGTACATTTCAGATGTATGCGCTTTACCATTTGTAAATCGTACCTCGAAAATTAAAAAGAAGAAATGACAGAGGCTCAAATTGAGTTTTAAAATGTAACTATATGCTCTTTTTAAAAGGCACACTTTTTTGATAGAAAACCTTTAAAAAATAAATAATGGAAACATGGTGTATCAAACCTGTCAGTTTACCTTTACTGTCTCCAGAACACCCCCCCCCCCCAAATGACTATAAAAATATATTCAATAGGTCTAAATCCATAAGACAAAAAGAAAAGGATATAAGATAATAGCAGGCAAGACGTATCACCAACACTTTGGAGTCAGGAAAATGGTGACTGACGTGAGGCAGAGAGAAAGCTGAAATCTAAGCCCGTGGACGGAGAAAGCAATAGGACGTGGGCCAGCAGCGCCCCCTCTCGTGAATATGCAGCACCAGCAAAGCTCAGGGACAATCTCTGCCAGGCTGTGAAGACAAGAGCATGAGGCGTGGCTGAAGTCAGAAGGTCGGTTAAAGGTACTTACATTGAGCAGTTAGACTCCGGCTGTCTTCCCTAACTCTGCCCTGTTGCATCGTTCTGTCTTCCCATTTTCAGCAGTCTGCACGTGGGCACACCCCGCCAGCAGAGGGACAAGTGAGCCTGAGGGGCCATGCTGGAACCATGGGGATGAAACGAAAGCTGACATCCTCAGGGTGAGACCCCGGCCCTCTTCCTTCAGTGGCTCTCAGAATAACAGCTGGCATTACTCTCCAGCAAAGATTCGTTGATTTCCTTTTGAGGGAACTGACCAGCCCAAATGAAAAGACTGTTTTCATCCTTTCTTGCAAGAGCCCTATGTTCTTGGAGCCCAAGCAACTGGGTTTCAGCGGGATTCCAGTAAGCCAAGTCAGTAAGCGCTCAGGCTACTGGTACAGACATTCTGCTCATCAGCTGGGAGCTTATGAACGATACCCAACCCCCTCCTGGGTTCACCCACTCTGGGTTTCTTGCTGCATTTGGAAGAAGGTTCAATTTAATTTGAATGTCAAAAAATTTGCTGAGTGCATCTGGGTTATACCTACGTGAAGAAAACAACGTAACTTTAAAAGAGGAATATTTTAAAAATTACTAAAATTATAATGATGTTCAGTGCACCCTAATTTTATATATAAATCCTAATAGAGGTTTTTTATCAAAATCAAAATAATCCTAAATTTCACCCAAAATAATAAAGATAAAAGACAATGATTTATTAAAAACATTTTTATTGAGGAATAACTTACACGTAGTGAAATGCACAAATCGTGGGTGCACAGCTCAATGAATATTTTTATATGTATATACTCATACAACCACGATCCAGATCAAGTTGTAGAACATTGCCAATATTCCAGAAGCTCCTTTGCACCTCCTTTGGTGAATAGATCCACCAAAAGGTAATAATTACTTTGATCTTTATCACCAGGGATTAGCTTTGTCTGTTTTGAATTTCTTATAAATGTAGTCAAATAATATTAACTCTTTTGTGTACAACTTTAACTCAACACTATATCTGTAAGTCATCTATATTGATGCATATAGCAGTAGATTATTCTTTTTCATTGCTTATTATTAATAGTACTTCATTTCATGAATATACCAAAAATTTGAAAATAAATTTTATTGTCGGTAAACATTTCTGTTTTTAGCTATCATATTCTTGTCATTTCTTTTGGTGTAAACACTCATTGCTGTCAGGGGTAAAGCTAGGAGTGCTAACGTGGGGTTGCAGAGTACACATTGCACATGTATAGCTTAAATAGACACTGTAGAGCGGTTTTGGAGTATTTGTACCAGCTTATACTCCCACCAGCAGTGTTTGAGAGCTCCAGTTGCTTCAAATCTGTACCACCACTTGGTAACACACATTCTTTAATTTTAGCCATTCTGGTAGGATCTTATTTAATCTACATTGGTCCCTGATGATTGCATTTCTCTTATTAGCACCTTTTCATAGGCTTAATAGTTACCAAGAAAGTAATTTTTAAAGGGAAATGAAAGTGGATGTATCATATAAGATAAAAATTAATCATAAATTTACAGAAATGGAAAGTTCGAGGCTTCCCTTCCAGAGCACATAGGTCAGTATGATAGAGCAACTTTAACTATGAAACCTCAGGATATGAGAAAAGTCACATTTCACATTGGTAGGGAAAGAGGAGATTGTCCAACGAACTGTGCTGATCATCAGTAGAAAAAGGAATAATTTTATTTCTTTTTCAACGGTTAATTGATGGTGGTTAATGAGAGAGGCGCATACCACGTCCCGGTCAGTATCCTGGGCTACTCTTGGTTTCCTGTTGGTAAATAAAATATCGTTGAATTAGTTGCCTGCTAAGCTCGCTCTCAGCTCAAATGTTCTGTAGTCAATCTAAATGGAGACGGTTGTTGCTTTTGTTTGTCTTTTTCAAAACTCAATTGAGCGGTGACATTTGGTAAATCAAAATAGCAAGACAACAGTAAAAATAAACTCGTCCAGCTTCCTCTCTTGAAAGCAGAGCAAAGATGCCTGAGACGGGCCATTCTAAGCCCCTAGGGCCTGAGGGACTCGTGGAGCTTCTTGACATGCACTGTTTGTTTTCAATGGGAAATTACTCAAAATGTAATAAGGAAATATTTTGCTGAGTAAATAGATTCGTTTACATCTTGCGGCATGGACGGTTAAAAAGAATCCTGGCCTTTTAGCTCACTTGGCTGAAGTCCCTGGTCAAAAAGAGGGATTTCTCTTTTCACCAGGATTTCTGTCTTTCCAAGGGGTTCTTCCTCCTCCTTCTTTTGAAATTAGATATTTTAAGACACTCGAAATCCAGGGAGGGAAAAGAGACTTTATTCTACTGTGATGGGGAAGAAAGTTATTAATGTTTTGTGGTTGCAACCTTTCCCGTACCCCCTCCGGCCTCGCTACAGAAAATTCTCGCTGTGTCAGCTCCGAGCTCGGGGTTTGAAGAGGCAGAATTGAGGCGATGGTCAGACGGACGGACCCGACGGGACTAACGGACTGTGGGGTTTACATTGGAAAGGACGAGATCTTTCATGAGAAAGAAAGCTGGAGAGGAAGAGGGGGGTGGACGGAGTGAGAGTGGGGAGCCGCAGGGCTTGGCCATGGGGAGGGTTTGGACTGGGTGGGCGTTGAGGGCAGGGAGACAGAGGTTCTGGGGCCAGCGGGGACTCTGGGGGGGGCACTGGGAGTGGCGGAGACCCAGCGAGCGGGCCAGGCCATGTGGTTCCCTCCACGCTTCTTGGCGATGTTCCCCCATCTGGGTATAAGTTGGAACTGATTTCATTTATATTTTTCAGCAGAATGTGATTTTTTGAATCAAAACGTAAATGCTGAAGCTAGGCATGGAGTAGGGATGCCATTATATCCAGGTTACACCCGAACAGCCAAAGCTCGTATCACTCCTGGGCCTCACTTTCTCCCACTTTCCTCTTGGCCTTTTCCCATGTTTTTGGCTCACAGAGGGATGTCCCATTCCTGGCCCACCGGCCTTCTCTGTGGCCCGCTGCCCTTCACTGACTGCTCCAATCCCAGTACAGATGAAGATGAATTTTTAAAAATATCAATTGAAAATACCAACAATGCCACCTCATCTTTGTCCTTATTTGTGGAGTCTCTGGAGAAAAATATGAGTTTAGAAATGATCATTCCTTTCAAAGTAGTCAATACTGGGCCCTTGTTCCCTCATATATGCTTCCTCTGCTGCCAAACACTATTCTTGTGCTGCAGATATAACAAAACAAACAAAAATAAACATCCTGCTGCCGTAGTGCTTATAATCTAGTGGAGAGACATACATATCTGATAGTGAGATAGTGGTGATACTATGAATTAAAAATGAAACAGGGTAAGCCTAGGCAGTATCACTGTGGGTAAAGATGGCTGAAATTTCAGATGGGGTGGCCAGGAGAGGGAGGACTCACTGAGAGGGTGATATTCGAGTAGAGATCTGAAGGAAGTAAGAGAGGAGTCTTTCGATAGAGGGAAGAACTAAGGCAGGCTGTGAGCAGGAAGGTGCCTGCCGGTGTGGCTGGACAAGACAGAGCGAGGGGGAGGACTTCAGAAAGGTTATAGGGGAGAGAGGGTAGATCATGTAAGGCCTTGTAGGGCAGGGTGAGGACTTGGGCTTTACTTGCTATGAAATGAGAAGCCATTGGAGGGATGTGAGCAGAGAAGGGACATGGCATGACTTAAATTTCAGCAGGATCACTTTGGCTTCTGTGTTGAAGACCAGGGAAGATGCAAGAAGACCAGCTATGAAGCCTTGTGGTAATCTAGGTGAGAGACAATGGAGGCTTGAACCAGGGTAGTAGCAGTGGTTGTGGTGAGAAACTAAATTCTAGCTTATTTTTAAGGAATGGCTGATGTGATTTGCTGACCATTTGGATATGGGATGTGATAGAAATAGAGGAGTCATGGGTGATTCTAGGTTTTTGGTAGGATAGAGTTGCTATTAACTGAGAAAGGGAATACTGTGAATGGAGCAGGCTTGGATGGAAATATCAAGAACTCAGTTTTGGACATACTAAGTTTAATAAGACATCTAAATGGAGATATTGGGTAGGCAGTTGTATAGATGAGTTTGGGATAGTGGTTTGGACAGTAGAAATAGATCAGAGAGTTACCATTACGTGGGTGGTATTTAAAGCCATGAGATGGTTTATGATCATCAAAGCAATGTTTATGGATAGGCAAAAAGAAGGAAGACAGGGAACTGGGGTACAACATTTAGAAGTCAGGAGATGAGAAAGAACCAGAAAAGGAGACTAACAGGTATGGGCAGAAAGAGATTGTTCTGGAAGCACAGTGAAGAAAGTGCTTCAGAAAGGATGGAATGATTAGATGTTAAATGTTGCCAATAGGTCAAGTAAAATGAGGACTAAGATTTGACAACTGGATTTAGCAATGTGAGGTTCATCAGTGGTGTGGACAAAAGCAATTTCAATGGGTGGTATGGGCAAAAACCTTATTGAAATGCTACATGGAAATGATATAACAGAGAGAGGTTAAATTAGTGTAAAGGGGGAAAAATTGCTGGAGTGATGTCTTTTAATAGGCAAGAGAAGGTGAGTGGACTACCATAAAAGAGAAAATAGAAAATGTAGGATCAAAATATGGAAGATCCTTCTGGTTGGTTCCATTTTCTTGGTGAAATAAAAAGCAAGGTCATAAGCTGAGAAGGAAGTTGGAGAAGGAAGCATGAAGTGGTTTTCTAGAAGAGTGGAAGAGTGAAAAGACTAAAAAAATATACAGTATAACCAACAGATAGAATTAAGTGCCCACTGGAAGTTAGTGACCATGAATTAAAATTAGATCAGTGAACATAGTTGTGCTTTCTTAAATTCACCCTCAGATGGCTGCGTTAGTGAAGGTGCCAAATAGAGTTGGATTTAACCAGGTTGAGATTTTTGTCATGGGAATATTCTGAAGCAAGAGAGGAGAAATTTTGTCAATTCTTGTTTCATATATTTTGAGGGTCTGTTAAGACGTATATATGCTCATGATTGTTACTATATCTTTATGTTGTATTGAAACTTTTATTAATATATGGTGTCTTCTTTGTGTTTTGTAACCTTGTTGATTTAAAGTATATTTTGTCTGATATTACTATAGCCACCACAGCTCTGTTTTGGTTACTATTTACATGGAATATCTTTTCTTATCCTTTCACTTTCTATCTATTTGTGTTTTTTGTATATAAAGTATCTTGTAGACAGCATATAGTTGGATCATGTGTTTTTTAATCTATTCTGTCAATCTCTGCCTTTTGATTAGGGATTTTAATTCATTTATATTTAAAGTAATTACTAATAAAGGAAACTTATTTCTTCATTTTATTTGTTTTCTATATCCCTCATAGCTTTTTTGTTCATTTCCTACATTGATATCTTCTTTTGCGTTTAGTTGAATTTTCATAGGAAAATGTTTTAATTCCTTTCTCATTTTCTTTAGTGTATATTCTATAACTGTTTTCTTTGTGGCTACCATGGGGATTAAATTTAATATTCTAAAGTTATAGCACTCTAATTTGAATTTATTCCAGCTCAACTTCAATAGCATTAAAAAATTATGCTTCACTACAGTTCTTTTCCCACCTCCTTTCTGTTATTGATGTCACAAATTACATCTTTATACATTGTGAACCCAAAAACGTAGACAAATAATTGTTTCTTTGTGTTCTTTAGGATCAAGACTTCAGTTTTCTGTCTTTAAGTTTATTGATTCTTTTTGCTGTCTAAAATCTACTTTTGAGTATCTCTAGTGAATTTTTTATTTCAGTTATTGTAATTTCCAATTCCCAAGTTCTTTTTGTTTTGTTTTCTATCTCTTCATTGATTTTTATGTTTTGTTCACACATTATTTTCCTGACTTTGTTCATGTCTTACTTTAGCCCTTTGGGAATCTTTAAGACAACTGTTTCTGTGCCTTTGTCTAGTAAGTCCACCATCTCATCTTCCTCACATTTTCTATCAATTTATTATTTTTTTCTTTGAATAGGCCATACTTTCTTGTTTCTTTGAATACTTTGTGATTTTACTGTTGATGTTAAGACTGGACATTTGAATCTTATAATGTAGTAACTATGAAAATCAGATCTGACACCTTCCCAAGGGTTTATTGTTTTACTATTTTTGTTTTTATTTTGTTCTTTGTTATAGGGCATCTTTGTGCTGGGATCAGCCAGGTGTAAATTTAGGGTCTTCTTAGGTCTTCTCTAAGTCTGTTTTCCTAGTCATGTGCAGTGATGTTCTAAACTCCACCATATGGGCTCTTGCTTTGCAATGTCCTAATCCTTAAATGTCTAGCTCCCAAAAAGAAAAATGGGGAAATAAAGAGAGAAGAATAGGCTCTGTTTCTTTGCATTCCCTAAAAGCCATTTTAGCTGCTGGATGAGGCTTGCAACGATGGCAGCTTCCTGCTGTATCTGCCTCTACACAATCAGAAGCAGCAACCAGTGTTCAGAACACAGATCTCCAGATATTTAGAGGACAAGGTCTTTATTGGCTACCCTAGCTCCTATATGTTTCTCCAGGAATATTGGCACAGCTGACTGGCACAGGGCTGGGGGCTGGGGGCTGAGAGCTGGGTGGCTGCCACCATGCTAACTGCTGCTATTGACTGAAATTAAGTGTAATTTATAGGACAAGCCTTCCTTGGAATCTGCAAGCCTTTTAATGGACTCCAGAGGTCCAGATCCGTTACATCAGAGAGATTCTGTCAGTACAATTGTTGTTTAGGTGGAGAGATGGACTCCTGGTACTCCCTGCTCTGCCATCTCCCCTGATGTCATTCTCCACTATCAGTTTTCACAAAACTATTGCCAGTAATGGTGGCACAAAGTCAAGTTGCGAATAAATGCTTGATTATTGTCTGATTCAGCAAAGAAATCACTCACATCATGAATGTCAGTTGATATTTTCATTTATTTTGATTAAGAAGAAAGTGAAGCAATGAAGAATTGTGTCAGAATTTCACTTGTCTATCAATAGTGGGAGAGATTTCTTCATTGAATTTGATAATAGTTTTTGAATTCTGAAAGATTATTTCCTCAATTTTTTGTGCTACTCAAAATGTAACACTAAAAGACACAATACTCTTTTCATTTTATCATTTAAGAATCTGTGTTCTTAACATTTTCTTCTCATTTTTTAAATCTAGATCAGATTAGAAAAACCATTTCTCTAAAGAACTGTACAGTAAATATTTTGGCTTTGCAGGCCATACAATGTCTGTTGCAACTACTTAACTTTGCCATTATAGCACAAATTAGCAATAGGCAAAATATAAACATGGCTGAGTTTCAATAAAACCTTATTTATGGATACTAAAATTTAAGTTTCATATGATTTTTGCATGTCACAAAATATCATTTTCCTGCAATCATTAAAAATAAAATTTATCTTAGCTTATGGGTTCTACAAAAATAAGCAGCATGCTGAATTTGGGCCGTAGTTTGTTGACTGTTGATCTAGATCACTGA
This sequence comes from Mirza zaza, assembly GCA_008750895.1. Taxonomy (NCBI): domain Eukaryota; kingdom Metazoa; phylum Chordata; class Mammalia; order Primates; family Cheirogaleidae; genus Mirza; species Mirza zaza. Next base: position 2,628 of record VSMD01075453.1, on the reverse strand, counting down.
AAAAAATCACCAATAGTCAAAAAAAATCAAATCAAAGTCTGATTTGCAGCATCTGTCAATTTCTATGGTCTAAATACTCCCACCAGGCCAATTTCAAGTTGTTAATATGATGCCAATAAATGTGAAGTTACACCCCAATAGCATCCCATTCCATAGTCTTTTAGTCTTTCTACCATACAGATGCAATAGACAAAAAGAAACTTAAGAACATAGATAATAGTAACACATTAAAAAATTAAAAAGTAATGAATTTTAAGATTATATTACCTTCATTTGTAATATAATTTCTAATTATGAATTTATATAGTTTAAATTTTGATAATAGCTATGTTTAACAAATGGCTCATGAGATTCCTTAAAAAATTAACAATTGGTTCTTGCAAGCTGGTATGAAGCTGCCTCCAGCACACTGGCGCTGGGGACTTCCAAATGACTTCAGCTAATGGAGTCGAGTCTTATCTCTAGTGCACAGACACGCTCCTTGAGACTTAGGTTCTCCACAAGGTGAGGGTGAGCCCTTGAGGAGACAGCTTTTCTGAGTTCTGACCAGCTCACGGGCACCCCTTCTCTGGCCCCAAATCAAGTCTGTCAATTCTCTCCCATGAAATATTGGAATTCAAGTGAGAGAAGGCCAGTTATTTTTGGCTGTGGCTAGAATTGTAAGATGTAAACTCTAGAGCCATTGTGGCAAAGAAACAAGAAAGGTCACCTGAAAAAAACAGGGGAATGAATCAGATTCATATTGTTTTCAGTTGTACTGAGATGGGGGGATTTCTTCAGCTGGCCAAATTCTACTCCAAGTGCCCAGTTGTCCTTGAATTCTGCGGGCCATACTTTTCGACTTAAGTCTCTCTTTTTTTGCTTAAGCTTAACATAGTGCTTTCTATTGTATACACCCAAAAGAACCTTAACTAAATGAGTTCTTCCAACCAAAAGTAATTCTGCCCTTTCCTGAATCCCCTGTATTCTTCCTGGCATTCAGTTGTCTATATGCACATAGTATCTCCTCTATAGCTATGGAAGGTATAAATACAACATTGTTCATGTTGCAGCTCTTTTCACTCATTGGCTTTGATGAAATAGGGTAAAGCATAAGAAAAATAAAGTTTATAGATATCTTTAAAGATAATTAAGATAACTTTAAGATGTTACCTCTTTCCTCCAGAATATTACACATCGATTTGGAGCGCCAAGACATAGTATACACATGGGACAATGGCAGCAAAATGCAATGATTCAAGTCACTTATTCACCACACTAGGAGTGAATTCCAGAAAGGTCATGACACAGGAAGCTTTCTATAATTATCTGTGGAATGAAGAGAAGAGGCAGTGGGGTAAGTGCTGAGGATTTGGAAATAACTAGAACTCAGCTCCTACCCTGTGGGAGTTCTCCATCCTCACGGGGGAATTGGACATCCAGACGTGAGCACAGCCACGGGTCAGGTGTCATGCCGGGTGTTGTGCCTTTTGGGTGCACCCAGGGACAGCACCTTGGTGCGTCCTACAGGCCAGGCTCTGCTCGAAACCTGTAGAAACCGTAATTCATTCAATCAACAGTCTGTTCCATCGTTATGGATATTCACCTTCTATAGCAACAGGGTGAGACATGTAGTGTTATTATCACCTGTTTTACAGATGGCGGAAACCAAGATACAAAGAGGTTAAGTAACGTGCCCAAGGTCATTCAGTTAGGAGGTGGCCGAGCCAGGGACATGGCAGGCCGACAACAAGCGTATGCTCCTACATACCGGCTGCGATGCTTCTCCGTCTTGGCTTGTGTGTGCCGAGCCCTTTGGTGGCAGGGGGTTTCACTCTCACCCGCCCTGCTGCAGGGAGCAGGCAAAGAACATCCCACAGATGAACTGGGATGTACAGAGACTCACAGGGCCTGGAGCCGTCGGGAAAGAACTTACAGAGAAAGTTGAACAACACAGGACCTCTTGTAAGTCATCAAAGTGTCACCACCAACGCGATCATGGTGTCCTCTCAGGGTTGCATTTGAAAAATCCCTGTAAATTAGAACATGTTTTTCTGATCTATTTTTATGATGTTCTTTGTGTGTACTGAATATCTGCAGATTAATTTTAGATATCGTTAAATGTCGCAGAAGACCAAACAATATTTTCAGAGAAAACCTCGTTCTCTTCGTAACACCAGCAGGAGGCTGGGGGACCCCATGCACGTTGTCACTGCTCTGCCTGCACAGTGACCTTGGCTCTTCGCTCTGCTGGGAAGTGGGGTGCGTTAAGAGTGTTGGCGAGTGTTTCCTGTGCTGTCCTTGTGTTACTGTTTGGGAAAAGCGATTTACACCAATAAGCAGCTAACATTTGAGCTAGGTCTTTTCCTTTTCTCCCAGCCCCCAGACCCTCCCTTTCTGCCAGTGGGACTCTGGGCAAATGACCACTGGGGCCCCGCGACGTGGCTGGCCCTTTGCTCGGCCTTCCGCTCGGGCGGGAGGTGGCGTCCCCTCAGCCCGCCTCGCCGCCCTGCTCCCGCGCCACCGCCCCCACTCGGCTCCTGCACCCCCTCTTTTTAAGGGTGTTCGTGCTCTCCCTGGGCTCCAGATCCCCAATAATCCCTGCCAACCCCCTTAACCCTGCTTTTTAACTGACCCCTTCCCGGCCTT
>VSMD01075452.1:0-43944 GCA_008750895.1 Mirza zaza | reverse complement strand
AAGGCCGTGATGCTTACATGATGGTTCCATATGCTTGACCTGCAGGCTGTGCTGAGTGGAGAGCCACGCCCCTTCCCCCTGTTTGCTGTGGATTTTGCTGATACAAAGGATGTCCTCTAGTTGGTGCTGAGCAGATCCTAGGGACTTCTTTCCTATATTAACCTGTGTGAACAGCTATAATCTTATTGGAGAAAAAATTACTTAGAAATTTGGGGGCACTTACCTGTCAGGTAGATAGCTTTCACTTGCATTTGCTTTATCTTGTGCAACAATTTGGTTTTATCTGAAAGACTCCAATAAAATATTTTAAACCAAAAAAAAAAAAGAAAGAAATTAATGAGTTCAACTTAGCTTTCAGATTGTTAGTCATAAAAGCATTGCAATCAGAGACACACTTCTGTTATTTTTGGATTTTTAAAATCTCAGTAATACCGTTATATGAGGAGGAAATTCCTAGGGACTGCTCTATACATATATATTTTCTACTTAATGTGAATGTCAACAGTGTTAGAGCAGTGTTTTTATGGGACAAAATATCAAATATGTATTTTGGCATATCTGTGGCAGATTTTATTGTTTCAGGACCATGTATCAATTAAGCCAAAGTCTATTGGTATAGCAACAAGAAAGACCACAGAAATCAAAGGGCAAGGACTAGATTCCCCTAATGTGTAGATGCTGATGTATGACTGAATAGGTAAGCATTGCAAATACACGTCAAAATGAACTCTTTCTAAGTAAATATGCTCTGATATTTATTTAATATTATCCACAGATATTAATTTCAATTGCATTACATTCAATGTTAAAGGCAAATTGATCATTTTTTAAAGTGAATATTTAAAGGATATTCTTGTATTTTTTCTTTAGGAGATGGGGTCTTTCTATGTTGCCCAAGGTGAATTCAAATTTCTGGGCTCAAGTGATCCTCCCATCTAAGCTTCCTGAGTAAATGGGACTAGAGGCACTTGACACTACACCCAGCTAGAAAAATGTCCTTTTGCTCCAATGTTAGAAAGGGATTTCTTTAAAAAGAAAGGATGATCTAATTCTGGAAGTCACCAGGCAAGGCAGGGTTCTGATGGGCCATAGTGATGGTAATCCTGCAACTCCCTTCTTTCCTGCCTCAGTTCCTTAGTAATGACCTAGAAGGGCTCTCTTCTCACTTGGCACTTTCCATGGGGAGTGATACCTATCACCATGGGGGTGGTACTTATCTTGCACCCAACCTTTAGGGAGGTCCCACTCCTCATAGTGATCCAAAGGCCTAGAGCCTAATTTTCAAAATAAGATAGGATTCCCTAACTCAACACAACCAAAATCTGGCTTACATAATTCATTCCTCAAAATAGCCATCTAGCAAAGGCCAGTGTTGATACATAGTTACCTGTAAACAGGGTAGGACAAGAAGGGTAAGAGGAAGGGATGAGAAGATTTTCCGAAGCAATGGATGTGTGCACAGGCTCAACTTTACTGATGGTTTCATAGCTGTATTCATATGCCAAACTTATTAAACTGTACATTTTAAATATGTGCAACTTTTTGTATATTATGCATACCTAAATAAAAAATAATAATAAAGGGCACTTTCTGTGTACTGGGGGAACAGAAAAATCTGTAAATCAAACTCTAGGTTTAATAGAGTTTCAAATGTTAAAGATAATTGACTGTCCAGTGGAAGCAGTTCAATTATGGGACAACATGGGAGCCTGATGATCCTGAAGTCTGCGTCGATGCCCCTGAAAATGTTGGTTGCCATGATTTCTATGGACCCATAAAGGCAACAGAGATGGTCCACACTTCCTATCAAACCTAGAATCCCTGTGGAAGAGGACAGTGCACAGACACCCACATTAGGGAATATCCTCAGGGCCTGCCCAGATAGATCTCTCCCAGCTTCCTTAATCTCTGCGAAACCCAACAGGGAAGACACTGAGTCTCAATGGGAATGAGATAGTATGCCCCAAAATGGCTGGGGGAATAATCCAGCATGGACTTGCAGGACTAGTGGGAGTCCCCTTAGGACTGGATTTTGAGGATACTTAATGAAGGGAATCAGAACACAAAATGGAAAAAGAAAAAAAAGAGTTTACTGGCTTGGCTACCTATTCACCTGATATACAACCTGACAAAGACATCACAGGATGGGGCACATTTGCTCATTGGTGCCTCCAATAGACCTGAAAGAAGTCAATGATTTATGCTAAATACCCTTGAAGTGGCTAAATTCCTGTGTCAGTTGGAAGAGGATAGGATTAAAGGCAAAGGAACATTTGTATGTTGGAGGAGACATATTATGAGTCTCAACAATCAACCATAGGAATATGTTTCTCTGGAATTCAAAGAGGATACATCATTCAACATGGTCCTCAAGAAAGTGCTGCTGAGAAGGAACTTGTATCATTAAGAAGTTCAGTGGAAGCCACCCTCTCCTAAACTCAAGTGATCCTCCTGCCAGCCTCCTGAGTAGCTGGGACTACAGGTACATGCCACCATGACTGGCTAATTTTTTGTAGTGATGGGGTCTCACAATGTTACTCAGGATAATCTAAAACACCTGATATCAAGAGATCCACCCACTTTGACTTCCCAAATTGCTATGATTACAGGTAGGAGCTGCCATGGCTGGTGGTATATGTCACTTTAAATTATGTCAGTCTCCATCATTTTAAGTCTTATTTTCTTCTTCCCTAAAGCTTTATAGAAGATCTTTGCCTTTCCTTAGTTTATACTGATCAACTACGGGAAATATAAAAATCAACATTATGAAATACTATTATGCTATTATTATTTCAAGCCTCAAAATAATGAAACTTTCTTAGACTGTGAGTCTAAAATTCTATCCATTTCTTGTCTTTTATTGACATTATAAACTAGTACCTGTTAGCTACAATTTAGAAAATTTTAATTCTAATAATATTTTTATATTAACTCATTCATTTATGCATCTATTTGTTCACCACATATGCATCCTGCATTATGTTCTAAGCATTGCATTGGATAGAGGGAATATAATAGCATATGCAATAAATATTGTACTTATTATCTTTAAATTTACAGTCTATTAGCAATAAGTAACTATCAATTTAATGAAAGTTTGTTGAATATTATGAAATAATATAATATGTGTAGACTGTGTCATAATAGAAATTAAAGAAATGAACTCCTGGTCAATGGAGTCAAGGAGGACTTCTCTGAAAAACCTGTGTTTGAGCTAAGAAGTGATCAATGACTAGGATTTAGGGAAATTTTAATCTACCAGAGACTTGGATCTATTCATCTAGGTCAGACTAGGTCAGAAGAGAAAACTAAGAATTTTTCCTTTTGTTTAGTAATCTGAGATATTCACCACTTCATTTTTCTATCCCAGTCTGATTCAAATATGTGAGTAAAACACATTATTTACAATGTGGATGAGCCTTGGAAACATTATGTCAAATAAAAGAAACAAGACACAAAAAGCCAAATATTGTATCATTGAATTTATAGAGAATAAATAGAATAGACATGTGTAGAACAAGAGAATGTCTAAAACAAACCCAGGAAGATCTAAAGTAGATATGGGGTTGCCAGGTTGGGAAGGGAAGAATGAATAGGTTTAGAGGGAGGGGGACGTGAATGGGGAATAAATGTTAAAGGATGTCAGGTTTCTTCTTGGGGTACTGAAAATGTATGGAATCATATGTTTATGATGGCTTTATATCTCTTTATTAAAATAAGACTTAATAAATAAGTTTATACATTCAACATGGTTAACCCATTTTATAACCATACAGTAATTACATTTTCAAAAGTTACAATGAGCTCAAAAACAATCCTGCAGCCTCACAGGAGAGGTCTTAGGATTGAAATTTCCTCGGACATGGGAGTTCATCAATAAGCCATCATGAAACCTGACTGTTCATGGGGGAACCAAGGCAAATAAAAGGCTTCAGAAGAAAAGAGAGAAGAAGGAAAAGAAATCAATATATGAGGGAACATTTAGAAACATCATAGGAGCTGACAGTTGCATTGACATAATCCAGAAACACCCAACCTGTCCCAGAGGCCTTTACACACACTGAGCTAAGGGTGGAGAGTTGGTTGAGAGACTACAAAGATTATGCCTCTTCGAAGAAAATAGGGAAAATGCTTTCTCAAAACCAAGAGTGTTGTTGGTATCTCTTGTCCAGGAATGTTTACAGACTTTTACAATCTAGTTGGAGGAATATGTCATGTCCACTTCCCAGCAATGCCTGCCAGAGCTGAAGGTCTGAGCTTCCCATGCAGCAAGGCTCTTGGAGGTTTGGGGCTCCCAGGGTGCACTGTGAAGATCATCTCCAAATATCACACTTCACATGGCCTCAGAGAGGCCTATATAGTGACCAGCCATCTACTTAGGCAGAGGATTTTCCACTAAATAAAGAAGCAAAAATCAGATCAGCAAGTGCCCAAAAGGGTAAAGATTCTCTACCCAATTAGTGACTTTATTTGCCCCTCCTTCAAAGAAAAACAGAGTGAAGGGAGCAAACAGAGTTCAGACTCAATTATCTATGAAGATCAAGGGTTATTACCACCTATACAGCACACAGAGATCCTTCAAATTATACACGAAATCAAACAATCCCAAGATATTATGACTGTGTAAAGAGAATGGTGTTATTGTAGTCTAATGTACTTGCTAGAGTGTGAGAAGTGGCTATTAAATGAATATTCCCATTTGATTGATAGGCCATGGCATTTTAGATTGTGTTAGGAATTCCCTATATCAGTTGTATTTGATTTTTTTGTGTGTTTTTCTACAACTTGCCTGGTGAGTTTTTGTACTGTAATACCACTTGTACGGAATGTGGGGAAAAGTGGTGGTTGGTACAGCTTGTGTGGAGTGTGAGAAAAAGTTGTGGTTGATAGTCTTTGGGTTTATTCTGAGCTATTAATTCCCTTCCCCAGAATTTGTTGTTTGCATTCTAATTTTGATTTGGAGGTACATTCTAAAGAGTCTTCTCATCTACAGCCATACCACCCTGAATATGCCCAATCTCTTCTAAAGGGTCTTCTCCATTGCCTCTAAATCTCTTAAAAATACAGACAAGGAGAATGACCCCCTTCAGGCACCCCAGTTGGTTTATGGTGCCTCTACTTGCAAGTATTTGCAGAATGTTCAAAGGCATGCCAGGTATTCTAGGATGGCCAATTCTTGTGCACAAGTTTTTACTACAGGGCAAATTATATCAAAGAAAATTCAGAGCCCCAATGATTGACCTGCCATTACAGAGTTAAAATGTTGAGTCTCAAACCTTTTGCTTAAGATAAACTCACTGTTTATGGTATGCAAAATGATTTGTGTTTGTAAGATTTTTGATAAATGAGGTCCTCTCACCCCCTCCAGAACTCTGCAGCTGATGGTGGCAAGGCACTGGGTGGGGCCACAGCCCGGGGGTGCACCTGGCAGGAGGGAAGACTATGCACTCCGCCTGCCACTAAGCTGCATGCAGCAAGGAGAAAAGAACACCTGTTGATGCCGCCATCTTGACACCATGGGAGGGGGAGGGGAAGGTGCCACCTGAACTAACTCTTCAGTACCACACCCAGTAAATTATGACTCAGGGTTCAGGATGGTCTCTCCTGGCATCAAACTCAACTTGGGCCAGAGGGAACCCATAGCTAGGGTAAGCAATTTGCAGCAATATCAGGTAGAGGTGTTTGAATGTGCAAAAACAGCCAAAGGGTCTTCTGAAACAGTCAAAAAACATGGGTGAAAAAGCTACCCTTGACTGACTTTTTGTAAAGAAGAAGGACCTTTAAAAGAACATTGCCCAAAATTGTAAGGGACTCCAGGTTGCAGGAAGCCTCCAGGAAAACAAATAGTTTTTTTAAGTCCAGGACTCAGATAGCTAAGGAGGGAGCCTGGAGATCAATGCCTCCAAATATCCCCATAGGAGCCCTGGACAAAATTGACAGTGGGAATTCGATTGACACTAGCCTCGTGAACAGAAGCTGTCCTGAGGAAGCCCCCTTCCCCTGGCCACTGCAGGATCCCTGGCACCAACCTCATCTGGTTCTGCAAGCCAGGCAGGGGGCAGTGGAGGAAGGGCCAGGTGGCAGGCAGGCAGCCATAGACAAGGGGCTGCTGAGAAACTCATCACAACAGGCCCAGGGGGCAGACCTAGGCAAACAGCAGGAGTACTGAGGATTGTTGCAGAAGCTGCAGAAGCTCATCTCCATGGAGGGTGCTGCCAATTTCCTGCTACATGTATACCAGGGCCCGGTGAAGTATACTGTCATTGTGCTTTGAAGTTTGAGCCTCAGCAAGCTTGCACATCGCTCAGTCCAGGGAAAGAAGCCAAACAAATAGAGAATGCTGGTGATGGACACCATGGACAGATAGCTACAGAGATGGTTCAACATCTCCCCCTTCTACAACAAGGATGTCAGCAGACACCATTGTCCACATTAGCCAGCAAGGAAAACACTTGGCAGAGCCCTGGACATTTCACGAGAGTGATAATAGACCCTCCTTTGTAGCAGAGGTAACCCAACACATAAGCAAAGCCCTATACCTAGAATAGAAATTACATACATCCTGGAATTGATATAAGAAATCAACCTTAATTGAGATAGGGTATTGCTGCTTGCCCTACTCTGGATAAGGGTAGCCCTTTAGAAGCAGGCTTAAATGCTTAAAAAAATAGTTTATAGAAGACGCTTCCTGGCATCCCAAGGTGAGTATGATAATATATCCATAAGTAAAAGACAACAGAATTAAACAACATGTCACATGAGTGAGTCAGGTGCTAACCACTATCCATGAGTTTGCCTCTTTCAGGTCCCTGCCCCAGTTGGAAGTACAGGAGTGGAGGGGACCTCTGAAGTCCCCTCCACTAACAACTAACATCTTGTTAAATACACATCTAACAACTCACATCTTGTTAAAATTGTCAGAAGTGAAACCTAGCACTCATCATACCTAAATAAAAAGGGGTAGCCCTCAGCAGAGGGGCCACCCTTAGATAATCTAAAGTATCTGTTTGAGAAAAAAAGAAAAAAATTGATATTTTCACTAATTTTTTTGGTTCTGTCTGTAGCATAGAGAAACAACTCCTCAGTGAGGATTTCCCAGGGCTATCCTCCTCTGTTGATCTGTCTTGCTGCTGGGTATGTTATCCTAAACCTCATTTGATACAAGTATTTCTGTACCTGATTTCTGAATTTGCAGAGGCCAGACTCTTAAGATCACCTACTAATAGCTCTTCACTCAGAAGTCCCATGTTTCTTTTCTAACCCAGGCTTGTATGGATATTGCATGGAAGGTGACAGTCCATTTCACCTTGTCAATCCCCATGCCTATAGTTATTGCTTATGCCCTTTTTCACCTGATAATCTGTACCTTCTGTCTAAAACATTGCCCCAATTCAGCAGGAAGTAGCTTGATGACTACATCGCCCCTCCTCCCATATATATAGAAGTGTAAAATTGAAACAGTGGAATATGATGTAACAGAGAAAATGGCCTGAAAAGGGTAAAACTGTTTTCTGTCTCCTCCTTTTATTTTATTTTATTTTTTTTAGGCTATTCAAGTGATGCAGTAGGAATGGAGAAGGAACAAAGGAACCTGTAACTCATTGTGTGGTTGTCATCAATTACTTGTAAACACCACTGCACTGGGACTAGCCTGTTTTCTGTCTCTTCAAAGCCCCCTTACCCTTTTTGAGAAATAAAAGCTTTATTCCTACCTCAGACCAGTGGTCGTGAGGGGCAGGGTAGTGTCCTTTGTTCTTTGTGCCACATGGGATTGCTCAAGGGAATTATCTGAGTGGAGGTAATGAGATTATCCTAGCCAAAGATGGGATGAATCAATCTTTAAAAACTCTATACTTCTTCTCAGAAGCAGGAGTACTTTGAGACACTAGTCTATCAACCTCCTCATTTGCCAGCAAATTAATAAACTACTCTTTCCTTCTCAAAAAAATAATGTATTCTCCAATTTTTGACTATAGGAAGGATTGTTGCCACCAACTCTAGGTTGTTCAAGGGAATGGACAATAAGGGAATGTCAATAAGGGAATGGATTTGTCAGAAATAGGAGATCACTATGTAAACTCACCACCAAGTCCTGCAAAGGAAAAACAATTTTTAATCATGAAAATTGTATCTTTCTGTATATTCTCTGGTATTCTCTGTTGTTTTGTGGTGTGTTTCTATATATTTTTAGTTGGCCAATTAATTTGTTTCTATTTTTTAGTAGAGATGGGGTTTCAGTCTTGCTCAGGCTGGTTTCGAACTCCTGACCTTGAGCAATCCACCCGCCTCAGCCTCCCAGAGTGCTAGGATTACAGGCGTGAGCCACTGCGCCTGGTCTTCGTGTTTTAATAATGCATTTTTTTCTTATTCCCCTCTAAGGAACCATTCAAGGCTATGTTAACAACAGAATCTGAACTGAGGGGCTTCCTCATTGAGCATGAAGAAGGAAGGAGCTGAGGAAGGGGCTGGGTAGTGATGCAAGGAGATCTAGGTTCCCAGTGTCACTCATCATCCAGTCTCATTCCCAAGGGGAAGGCTGACCACATAGGACAAAAGTTAAAACAAAACAGAAAAAATAAAAACAGAGTGCATTGAAATTGCTTACCAATTTCTAAAAACCTTACCTAATCAAGGGGCAAATTACAAATGTTACATGAGTCAAGAAATAAAAAGAAAGGGGGGGGGGCAAAGCCTCAGTATCTTCACCAAATTGCTTTTGTGGATGGATTAGGGGACATAAACTGAGTATTACCCCCAAAAGTTAACCTTTTCCTGGCCTAAAGTTTTGCTGATTTTGGATAATCCTTCTGTATGGCTCTCTCCCTGTGACACTTCTGTAGGGGTCTTACTCCATCAATTATATTCTTTTACTTCCCTCTCATACCATGGACTAATTCTTCCAAATATTTTTAAATATTTAGGTATACATTCTATTTTATAGATTTTAAAAAATTTTACTCTATTTCTTCTCTATTATTCAATTTCTCTCCTCTCTTTCACAGCCAAACTTAGTTCATTGCTATCTTATCCTCAGTGACTGAGAAGGTTTACTAGCTTGTGTTAGCCTGCATATTTGTGATTTCTAATATTAATATATCCTTTGATATCACTACATTTTTCTGGGAAGAAACCACTTTGCTTTAACTGGTAACTTGAAGTTACTTAAAAAGTCTAGTCAGCATTATGTCAATCTGCATAAAACAAATAAAACTTTTTCCTTCTTACCTTTCATGAATAGATTTTGCTAATTTCCTGACTTAAATTGTTTTGTATTTCCTGAGTCACTTTCCACAAAGGGTGCATTTTCTTTAGCAGTTTCTCCTGTGAAATAACCATAAGCTTTAGTAACAGAGAAAAGGGCACTGTAGATTCCATCCTCTCATCTATTAGAAAAGGCTGTGGCTGACAGAACACTAACTTGAGCCAGAGTGGAGTGGTCAGGTTTTACACAAGTTAACTTTATCTGATTTAAATATTTGGAATAGCAGAGGTTTCAGAAACACATAAAAGACCAGTAGGATAATATAATTTATTTCCTAAGAAATTGGCTTTTGCCTACCCTGGTTATGGAGCAGGCATGCTTGCAGCAGAAGCCAGCGTTCCTGGTGCTGCGACCTGCTCCACAGCTGCACCAAATCCACACATTTAACCATGATTCTAAGGAAACTTCCATTAGTGAAGGCTCAACACAGCTATGATTGGAGTGTCAAATTGGTCAATAATATTGGAAAGACATATTTGTATCTTGAGATTTACATTAAAAAATCACCACTCTCATTATCTCCATTCTTATCGACTTCATTTTCATAAACCCTCATCTTCTCTCTGACTTAGGATCCTGTAGATTCCAAATGTCTTCAGGGGCATCACTTACCCGGCACTGCTTAGGAGCCCATTCTACTGGATGGTGGCCATGAGCCGCATGCTCTGCCATCTCGGAGCAGGGCCCACAGAGCAGGGTCTTCTCAGTCTCACAGAAGAGCCACTTCACCTCCATGTGCGCTGCACAGATCTGCTCCTCTGAGATGTGGCCCTGGTGAGGTCTGGCGTGCCTGGCAAGGGAAGTCAGCTTCTTGAGTACGAAATTAATTTTGAAGTTTGGCTTCTCTGATATTTCCATGCACTCTGGGAAGCACTTTGGATTCTGGGATTCCTCCCAGCAGAAGCAGAGGCAGGGCCTGCAAAAGCTGTGCCCACAGCAAATGGTAACAGGGTCTATGAAGTAGTTCATGCAGATGGCGCAGGTGAGTGCATTCTGCAAGGCTTGTAAGGTGCCTGAATCTATGTTTCTGAAAGTAAAAAAAGTGCAAAAGTTATATTTTTGCATCAATGAGGGAGAAAAGCCTGTGTACAGTTCTACTTGTCTGCTTGAGCTATGTCGAATCTACCTATTAACTTAACCCCAGTATGAACCTAGATATGGTAAATGTAGACAGGCTGAATTTATACAGTTATCTTTCAGTAGCCATAGGAGATAGGCTCCAAGACTCCCCAAGATCTCAAAATCCAAGGATGCTAAAGTTCCTTAGATAAAAAGGGCTAGAATTTGCACATCCTCTTGGATGCCTTACATCATCTCTACATTTCTTATAATACCTAATACAATGTAAATGCTACGTATAACAAATAGTTTTTATACTGTATTGCTTAGGGACAACAACAAGAAAAAATATCTGTACATTTTTAGTATATAGTCTTTTTCCTTCTCCAGATATTTTGAATCCCAGGTTGGTTGAATCCTTGGAAGGGCCAAATGTTCTGTGATATAAGAGAGGAAATTAAATGAGGGAGGCCTCAGGATCCTTTTAGTTAAAACAAACAGTGTTCTAAATCATACCTAAATTGCTTAGACAAGCTTAAAGATTGGGCAGAGGGTAAAAGTGGGGAAGATTTCAGAGTTCCTTGTATTAGCTGATTGGTCCAGAAGCATATCCAGAATCTGTCTCTGTCTTTTTCTCTCTCAATGACTCCATGATTATAGCACACTAAAAGCTTTACTCTCTTCTCTAAGAGATTATGCTCCCTCTCTGTCAACTCACTGAAGGACTTATCTGAGGACAATTAGAAATTAATTAAGTTCAATGTAAGTTGATTAATTTAATCAGCATTAACATCATCTGTCAACTCCTAAAACAATAAACAGTTAAAATTTATTTATCCTTTTAACTTTAATATCAAAACGTTTACTTTCAAGAAATAAAATATAAAAATTATCTATTTCTAGTTGAGAAAAGTAATTGTCCTAGAGTCAATTCAGATGATCAGAGACAACAGCTTTACATTCTGAAACGGTGAATATTCAAGCTACAATAATCAGCAACAGTTAATCAAAAATTAATCGATTGTCTTTTAAAACAACAACAACAAAAAGAACGTAAACACTGGACTTTCCCCTCTACACTAAAGAGTCTAGAGATGCAGTTAATGGAAGCATGACCACCAACAAGTTCATCTTTATTTCTAATATTTCTCCGCAGTGACCTATGCCACTTATTGGGAGCCATTAACAGTTGGTTGGATTTAATTTGAACACTTTTCAAATCTAGTATGCAATGTGAAGGAAGTTTTAAAGGAACAGCAAATAGGGCCTTCACAACAAGTGCTTGTGGATTAATTCAGTACATTTAATTTTGATGTCAATAAAGAGTATTACTACATGTACACATTATATTGGACATTTTAGGTACAAGTTCATTCCATAATTGGGTAAAAATGGTGGAAATATAATTTTTAAGACCTAAAATATCTACTAATTCAGTAGTAGAATAAAAATTATCAAATAATAATATAACAGAAACCAATGCTCTCGTTACAGATATTTTACATTGATGTCATTTTAAATAACTAGGAAAGCTATTCATTTTCTTTCACAAGACTCAAGTGTGCTGGCAGGTTAAGATAAAGTATTTTTATACAAGAAAGTAAGCATGAAATGCTTTAATCTAAATTTCATATACACCAGTGTCTACTATCAGTGATTTCACTTCTGAAAGCTCTGAAAGATCTGTCAATATCCAGGTCAGCTGGAACTCTTGGCTCTCCAAAGCCCAACAGCCACAAATATCCTGAGCAAGAGGACCTGACTTTAAGGGAATGACTTGATGTTTTCTACAGCATTTATGTTCCCATCCTACTGGGATAGGATGGGATGGAAACTGTGTATTCATCATTTCTGGATACATCTCGCAGTTTGGTGTGCCATATGCCTAATCTTGAACCAGTAGGATCCTCCTTTTTCAGCCTCCCAAGTACCCAGGACTTTAGGCACGGTTTCATCCCTTGAGGCCTAGAGTAGGAATTCAGTCCAAATTGATGGCCTCCTGTAAATTTTATTTAACAGAATTGTTTTCTAACATTTTAAGTCTCAAATTTATATGACGTTATAAGATTTAATTTCCTATCTTTGATATTCATATTTGAATGTGTGTGTGTGTTTCTATTTTAGTGTATGTTTGTTTGATTGATTGATTGATTTTTAATTCAGGATATTATGGGGGTCTTGCTCTATTGTCCAGGCTGAAGTGCAGTGGTGAGATCATAGCTCACTGCAACCTGAAACTCCTGGCTTAAGGCCATCCCCTGCGTCAGCTTCCTGAGTAGGTAGCTTTTTTACAGGCATGAGACACCAGCTGGTGGTCATCTTTCAGTTTTAAAGATCTATATTAGAATTATAATCTGGTACATCCTTGCAATTTAAAAATGAAATTGAGAGGATACCACTGGGACTTTTGCCAGTTACATCAAAGGTCTGGAACTTATTTTTTCTCATTCCCAAAAGAGATTATTGATTCATTTACCTGGACATTTTTTTTTTTTTGGCAGAAGTTACATCCTATATAAAAATAAAAACTGATATAGAGAACATATAATAACTGTAATTAACACCAAAGAGTTGAAATTGTGAAAGGGAGAATGTGCAAAATGGGAAGAGAACATAGTCAATGACAGAATCCTGGTGTTGAGGTCCACTTGCAACGTCTGGTCCCCTGTGCGGGACAACAGACACCCTTGGCTCGTGTGCGAAACCATAGGTCCTTGGCCATTTGCCCGGAGGAACAGTTCTCTCTGCTGGTCCACAAGTCACGTCCTGCTAATTGTGGGAACAAGCAATGTGTTCCCGTTTTGCTGACTTTGGGTCTCGGCCAATCTGACCCAGGAACATCTCCTTCACCTGGAAAAACCACAGGATAAAGGACACGTTAAGGAATATGAGATCATGAAGGACCTAATATGAGTTAATAAAAATAGTAGAAAAAAGAAAATTGGGTGTGGTAAAATAAAGCAATGCATTATAGTAGCATAAATGGAATGCTTGCTGTGTGTCTTCAACTTAACCAGCATTACATACAAAATTTGTCATTTTCACTGGCTATAGCTGAGAATACTGAGGCTGCAGAGAGGAATGTCTACCCAGATGTCCTCCTATCATCTGTCCTTTGATTCACTGTTAGTGATCAAGGCTTCAGGATGATGTAAAATAATGTTACTGTTATTAGATAATGGAAGCCACACTGCTTTCAAATCAGAAATTGTTATTTTTATTCTTAGCTCAACTCTTCCTGATATGTATGTGTGATTTTGGTCCAATTTCCTCGTATCTCTTTGGATTTTTTCATTATATGTTTGGATATGTCAAAAGAAAATATTTGAGCAATTTTTTTTTATTTCATCATATTATGGGGGTACAAATTTTGTTAAGGTTACATATATTGCCCTTACCACCCACCCCCCAAGTCAGAGCTTCAAGCGTGTCCATCCTTCAGGTGGTGTGCATCGCACTCATTATGTAAGTATGCACCATCCTCCTCCTCCCCACCACCTGCCCACCACCTGAGAAAGGTTTTTTTTTTTTTTTGACATTTTGGTTACATTTTATATCTTTGCCTCTCCCTAGGAAGGGTTAGAGGTATGCCCTTTCCCTCCACAATGCTCACCACATCCCTAAGATGTGGGTATACCCCCCCAATCCCTGGTGAACACTGCCACCATTTGAGCACCATTGTTTTAATCAGCCAGTACCAATTTGATGGTGAGTAGATGTGGAGCCCATTTTCCTGATCTTGTGTCACCTCACTTTGGATAATGGGCTTAAGCAAATTTAGTTTAATGATCAAATTGGCTTTTATTTATGATTCATGAACCAGGAAGACTCTCATGTAAAAATAGAGAGATGCTATGCTATGGATAGCAGAATAGTAGGTTTTTATAAGGTAGCTTATACAGAAACAAGGAAACAGTATAATATAAAAAGAGAATTGGTTAATGTTAGGTTACACTTCCTTTTTTTTTAATATATATTTTTTCTTAAATTTTTTTTTTTTTTTTTTTACTTGTGGTTTCCTTTGGAGGGTTATACTTCTTGTAAAGATTAAAACATAGAGGACTTCTTTATCATGCTTGTTAAACTGTCTTGTTCTGGCATTTGGCTATTATCTCTCTCTCCAGATTTGTTAGAAAGTCTGATAAAGAATTTAGATTTGGTTTAAGGATGTAAAACTGTCAGGGTTTGGGGTCAGTAATCTTGTCTGTTCTCAGTTCTTGGTGTGCTCTTGGCTGAAGAATGATAAGACACACCAAAAGCCATGGAATACTACTCAGATTTAAGAAACAATGGTGATATGGCACCTCTTGTATATTCCTGGATAGAGCTGGAACCCATTCTACTAAGTGAAGTATCTCAAGAATGGAAAAACCAGCACCACATGTACTCACCAGCAAATTGGTATTAACGGAGCAACACTAAGTGGACATATAGGAGTAATATTTATCGGGTGTCGGGAGGGTGGGAGGGGGGAGGAGGGGATGGGTATATACAACCACAACGAGTAAGATGTGCAACATTTGGGGAATGGACACGCTTGAAGCTTTTACTCGAGGTGGGAGGGGGGCATGGGCAATATATGTAACCTTAACACTTGCACCCCCATAATACGCTGAAATAAAAAAAAAGTGAAATAAAATAAAAAAAGAGAAAAAAAAAAAGACACACCAAAAGGAAGGCAAGTGTGAAACGAGGTTTATTGAGAAAGGACAAGATAGGTTTACAGAAAAAGAGCAAGATACCTTCCCCGCAAAATGGCGATCAGGCCTCTTATAATAAAAAAAGGCTCTGATTACCCTATTTTATACTGTCCAGATTGAGCCCTTCTCACGATTCAGACATCACCATGGAACCACTTTGATGAAGAACAGTTAAGGACATGATAATTAGCCAGGTTACCCTAGGTCACTTTCCAAATCCTGTTATGCCTAGGCTGCCTGGCCTGTGGGCTAGGGGATGTCCTGCATACTTTTGCAGCTTAGCAGGGTTTCCTCCTTCTTCCCAAGTGTGGCAGTTCCTCTGGGCAGGATTAAGGTGGGGCTATGCCAAGACAGGACTGCCCTAGGCAAGGCACCTACTTTGTCCCTAGTAGAGTCTCCCTTGCTATCTACCTAACAGAACTTTAGCCTCAGTGACTCTGTTTTGATATGGTCTATTGGGGTCTACTGTAAGAGCTCAGAACAAAACAATGGGCTCCTATAAATTTTATTTAAGAGGTAGAATTGCTTTTTAACATCTTAAGTCTCAAATTTTTATGATGTTGTAAGATTTAATTTTCTACCTTTAATATTCATCTGAGGATTCATTAAAATGGCTGAGGGCAGGTACAAAATATATATGGCATCAGCCTAGCTCACAGCAACCTCAAACTCCTGGGCTCAAGCAATCCTTCTGCCTCAGCCTCCCAAGTAGCTGGAACTACAGGCATGTGCCACCATGCCCGGCTAATTTTTTCTACATAGTTCTAGTTGGCCAATTAATTTCTTTTTATTTTTAGTAGAGACGGGGTCTCCTTTTGCTCAGGCTGGTTTCAAACTCCTGACCTTGAGCGATCCTCCCGCCTCAGCCTCTCAAAGTGCTAGGATTAAAGGCGTGAGCCACCACGCCCAGCCTCCTGTTTTTGTTTTAAAGGGGGACCTTAAATTCATTTTCTTATTTTAGAAAATAGGATATGAAAGATAGGCAGAAAATCTAGAGAAAACTGGAAGAGAAGGAAAGGTAATTACGATGTGTAAAGATTAATGGTGATTGTTTTATTCAATCCAATCTTGTAAAAAGATCCTTTATGTTCTCACATGTTCCTTTATTCCCAGCCACTTGGAATTCTGTTTTGAGTCTCTTCCCTCAGCTTAGATTTATTTCTAATGCTATCTGGGAAATACCCACAATGAAAACTACATTATCCTAACCCTATTAAGAAAAAAAATCATGTTAATAGAAAGGAGGCAGGCTGCAAGGGTCAGAAAAGGATCATCGAGGAAAATTCCTGTGATTTTTGTAGCATCGTGCATGGAAGATTGAGACTGTTTCTTAAGAGCCTCTTCAAATCCCAGGTAAGAACAGACTGTAGATACTATTGTTTTCCCCTTACATCCTATCCTTTAACACTTGTCTGTAATTCTGTACATATCAAAAAATTGTATCTTTCCCTGTGAATTGAGTGGCTAGATTGTTACTAATTGGTTCATAATTTTCTTTCACGATATTATTCATTCCCTGGTATATGTATTTATAAGGAAACCTTCAACTGACTTGTTACTTACTGCCTTACAAGTTCATCTAGATTTTAAGAACCAGGTAGTATGTCTAAATTATTTTTAAGGTCTTATAAATACCTCATATTTATTTTTTTCCAATAACTGTGCAGTGATCTCAACTGCTGGTGATTTTTCCTTCCTGGGGACATTTGTCGATGTTCGTAAACATTTTTGGTTGTCACAACTGGTGGTTACTGTTTTAATCTTGTGGGTAGAGAACTGGGATTCTGCTAAAAATCTTACAAGGCACAGGACAGCCTCCCAGAACAAAGAATTGTCCAGTCCCAAATGTAACAGTTATACTGTTGAAAAACTGTGAACATAAGTGCATATGTGCATGTAAGTATTGATGAATTAATTCCAGTTTGATGGCGAATACAAATGGTGCTTGTTTTTCCATTCTTGTGATACTTCTCTTAGTAGAATGGACTCCAGCTTAGTTTTCTTAGTTTCATCATCTATGTAATGGAATAATGATGGTAAAATCACCTCATAGAGATGGGAGGAGAAAAATAAGATAATAAATGTATAACATTCACATATTAGTTTCCTAAGGCTGTCACAATAAGTTATCACAAATTGAATGGCTTAAAACCATTTACTCCTTCACAGTTCTGAAAGCCTGAAGTTGAAAATCAAGGTGTTGACAGAATTGGTTCCTTCTGGAGGCTCTGAGGGAAAACCTACCCCCGCCTCTCTCTTAGCTGCTGTGGCTGCTGGCAACCCTTGACTTTCATTGATTTGTGACAGTACAACTCCAATCCATGCCTCTGTCTTCACATGGCCTTCCCTGTGTCTCCAAGTCTAAAATCTTCCTGTTCTTCAATGTGAAATTCAAATGTAGACAGGAAAAAAAAAGAAAAAATTAAATTAAAATGTAAATAAGATTTAAAAAAAAAAAGAAAAAAGAAAATAAAATCTTCCTGTTCTTTCTCTCATAGGGACACCAGTAATTGGATTTCAGACCCACCCTAAATCCAAAATGATCTCATCTGGGATATCATCCAGAAGATCACATCCACAGGTATGAGTAGTTAGGACTTAGCCAGGCATCCTCAAACTACAGCTCGGCCCGAGGGCCACATGCCAGGCGCCTAGCACATTTATCCGGCCCTCCTGGTGTTTTTGCCTCCGCTGCCTGTCCTGTTTAGCAGCCATCTCATCCCAGGCCCACAGTGCGCACTCTCCAATGGTCTGAGGGACATTGAACTGGCCCTCTGTTTAAAAAGTTTGAGGGCCGGGCCTGGTTGCTCACGCCTGTAATCCTAGCACTCTGGGAGGCCAAGGTGGGCGGATTGCTCGAGGTCAGGAGTTCAAAACCAGCCTGAGCAAGAGCGAGACCCATCTCTACTATAAATAGAAAGAAATTAATTGGCCAACTAATATATATAGAAAAAAATTAGCTGGGCATGGTGGCGCATGCCTGTAGTCCCAGCTACTCGGGAGGCTGAGGCAGCAGGATTGCTTGAGCCCAGGAGTTTGAGGTTGCTGTGAGCTAGGCTGATGCCACTGCACTCACTCTAGCCTGGGCAACAAAGTGAGACTCTGTCTCAAATAAATAAATAAATAAATAAAATAAAAAGTTTGAGGACCCCTGACTTAGACATACATTTTGGGGGCCCACTATTCAACTGACTACAATTTGAAAAAAATGCCTGACTCATAAAGGAGCCACGTAACAATAAAAACAACTGTATTTGCACTTCCATTGCTCAACACGTAGCATCCTAACCTTTAGAATTGGGAAAACAGTAACTCTTCCTCCCTAGATGCAGATTCCAAATAGTCTATATCTCTTTTCTAATGTCAATTTTATAATTATATTCAAAAAATTCATTTTTCAAAATTAGAATACATCTTACATTTTTTTTGCTTGTTTTTAATAATCATTGCTTACAAAACAGTTGGAAGTTTAAAACAAATTTTTATCCCTGAGCCATTTGAGAGTAAGTTGTGAACATAAACACAATGTGTGAAACTATTTATTCATTCTTTTTTCTGCCTTCTTATGTGAATGTTACTTTTTTCTTAATTGCTCTTTCTGTTTTATTATTGTTTGTTTTTATTTTCATTTTTCTTAGGACACTGATAAAATAGTATTTTGTCTGATTTTTAAAATTAAAACTTCAATAACTTTCAAGTTTATTCTCTTTTCAGTCCTTCACACTTAATTTTAAAGCTTTCATTCTTTTGCAATTTTTGAACTCCTGACCTTGAGCAATTTGCCCGTCTCGGCCTCCCAGAGTGTTAGGATTATAGGCGTGAGCCACCACGCCTGGCTTCTTTTGCAATTTTTAATTCTGTTTTATTTATATCTTCATTTATTATGGAAGTACTTTTCAAAACTCTTTTCCACATCATGCAGTCTAATATCTGGGCTGTTATTTATTCTCTCTTCCACCTCAAATATAGACTTTAATTATGCTTTTAATTTTTTAGAATATTTTAATCTATTATTTTCTGATACATTCATTATTTATGTGCCATTATTATAACCATTAAAATCTTCATTTTTCCAGTGAATTTTCTAATGTCATTTGAAGGCTATATTATTCTATACTCTACTGAGAATTAAAAATAGTTCTCAAACAAATTTGTTTTGCAGATATTCAAAAGTTTATTCTCAGAATTTCACTTTCCATTTGCCTCTTAAGTCTGTCATTTTTCCCTTCTTATGCATATTTTTGCCTCCCAAAGACCCCATGTTATACTTCTTATTTACCCTCAATGTTAGATCTGGTTTTATTTAATGTTGTATGTACCTGTATGCAATTTTACTTGTGTGAGCTAGTCTTAGAAGATTATCCTAAAAAGACTAGTGAAAGAATTAGGACAATTTGGGGAGTGATGTGAGGAAATGTGTCCTAGAGATACTACATTAGGCAAGACAAAATTCATGAGAAAATAGTAGCCATCAGAACTGCCATGTTTTCAAGTAAACATTTCTGGTAAATGCCAGATATTATGGAGGGACTTCCTGGAGGAGACAAAACTTTCACTGAGCCTTAAATATGACAAAGAATTAAGCAAAAGATGTTTTATAATACCCATTAAATCCTTGCTATTTGGAAGGAGAAGCAGAATGGTTTATCTACAAATCAGTCTTTTATTATAGGTTCACATTCCCCCCATAAAAAGACCACGGTTAGCTGTGTGTCTAAAGGAGCTCTTAGACTTGTCTCATTGAATCTCCACCTTCTCAATTGCACCTTTAGTCATGGCCATATGGGCTGCACTTAGAAAGTGGCCACACTCAGGGAACTACAGAGTGAATGTTCTTTCCCTTATTTTTATATTAGACTTCTTGAGTTAGTGGCCTGGTGTTAGTCTTTTTCAGTTCTATTGAAGATAGGCTCTGGTGAGATTTGCCAGAAGTCAGGTTGGGGTGGGCAGTGGAGATATTGAATATTGCAAATGTAGCATGTGAAATGCAAACATAAACTTTAATTCAGAAGTAGACAGTTTTCCATTTATTTTATACATTATACAAGGGACATATCCCAAGTGGAGTGTGATTTTTCTCATTAATCCCAATGAAGGAGAGTAACTTTTCTTTCTTTCTCCTCGGAAATATAGAACCACAAAGACTGCAAGACTTCCAAAATCAATTATCTGCTGAGTATTGAGAGTAAAGGGCTTTGTGCTCTTGCTGACGTGTCTACAAAACTGAGACCTTATAAGTGGCCCAAAGATCTCAAAATGGCACTGCCTAAAAGCCAAGACCACTGGTCCAAAGAGGACATCCTGATGTTACTAGAGTGTATGGAGAATAATCTCCCATACAATGACAACCGCATGTCTCAAACAACTCAGTCACATCTGGACTGGGGACAAATAGCTTTTAAAAATTTTTCTGGAGAAATGTGCAAACTCAAATGGTTAGAGATTTCTCACAAGTTGAACAAGTCCTGTACTTTGAAAGAACTAGTCCTGGAAGCTAAGAAACATGTTAAAAAGCCAAACAAAAGCAAACGAGGCGAGAAACATCCAGACCTCCCAAAGAAGCCCCTAACTGCCTATATCCGTTTCTTCAAGGAGCAGCGGCCCCAGTACATCCAAATGTACCCTGGGCTGAAAAACCAGGAACTGACTAAGATCCTGTCTAAGAGATATAGGGAGCTGCCAGAGCAGGTGAAGCAGAAATATATTCAGGATTTCCAGAAGGAAAAACAAGAGTTTGAGGAAAAACTGGCACGATTCAGGGAAGATCACCCTGATCTAGTCCAGAACTCCAAGAAATCTTATGTCTCCAAGAGAGCCCGGGGTCAAATGAAAGCCCAAAAGAATTTTCAAGGAAATATAAAAGAAGCAAGGTCTCTTCCAAAAACTAAGACATTTTCTAAGATAGTGAAATTTTATGGAGAGCCCAAGAAACCTCCCATGAATGGATACCATAAGTTTCACGAAGATTCATGGTCAAGTAGGGAGCTGCAGCATTTGTCCCTGAGGGAGCGCATGGTAGAGATTGGCAGACGCTGGCAGCGCATCCCACAGAACCTGAAGGAACATTATAAAAGCCAGGCTGAGAAGCTGCAGAAACAGTACAAGGTGGACTTGGATCTCTGGCTCAAGACGTTGTCACCTGAAGAATATGCTGCATACAGAGAAGCAACATGTGCTAAGCGTAAGAACATGCCTATGACGGGAGGCCTGAACCCCAAGTTCAGATGCACAGATCTGCAGTGCCCATCAGCACACAGTCTACAAGAAGGGCGTGGAGAGGAGCAGGGGCTGCAGGCTCCAGGGACAGATTCAGCAGAGACTATTTGGGCTGTCTGTCATCCCTCAGAGGGATCAAAAGGGAATAAGGAAGAAGATGAAGAAGAGGATGAAGACAGTAACTCCTCAGACTTCAGCATCGGGGATGAAGATGAAGATGATAACTCTGAGGGTGGTGGCTGCTTCCTCAGGAGAATCCTGACTCAGGCTCCACAGACTCCTTTGTTCACACCCTAAAGGATCAGACAGAGGACATCCCAGCAAAGGTCATTGATGTCATCCACAACAAAGGGAGGGAGGGCAGTCACCTCCTGCTTCGTTTTATTTCCTTGCTTTTTTGCATGTTTTAAAGGCATAGAAACATACATAATAGCATATGCTATTGAGCATGCAGAGCATACTCTGCATATTCTACTTTGTTTCTTTTATACCTCAAGCTTGTGTTTTTTAGATTTATACAATTTGTAACATGTAGCTGTAGATTGCTAATTTTCACTACACTCTATATTCTTTAATAGGATTGTACTTTGATTTATTCATCCATTCCACCACTGATGGAACTGAGATTGATTCCAGGTGTTTGTTTTTATCCTTGTTATTAGATCTGTGATTGTGCATTTTGTTGTTGGGATCAGTTTGTGCCTGGCAGACATAGCAGTGCTTCTAGTTTAGACTACTCATTGGGAGTCTCATTGTATATAACATGAACTTTACTAGAGATTAGTACAAAAGAGATGTGTAAAGAATAAAACCCCCACATCAACAGATAATTTGGGTTTCTCCATACATCACCAAACCTTCATATTTATATATTCTTAATATTCATCTAAAGGTAGTAACTTTTTATTTCATGCTTTTTATTATCTGATTACCAATGAGTTTGAGCATCTTTTTACATGTATTTCAGACTTTGTTTCTGGCGAACTAATTCCTCTGGACTCTTGTACTTGGGAGAGAGAGCTGTATGTGTTTGCCCTGTTAGTTTGTAGGTTATATATTCTGGACACTTACACTATGTTGGTTTTGTCTATTATAGTATTTTCCTGGCAGTTCTTTCCCATTTTTGTGTCTTAAAGAAATGCTTATTTTTTTCTAGTCAAATTAAACTCATCATTATCTACATTATTTGTTTTGTGCTTTTTGTTTCTGTATTTAGAAATAGCTTTCTAACTAACATAAGGTCAAAAGGATATACTCCTAATATGGACTTTTTTAAAATGATGAATTTGCCTATGACATTGAACTAACCCAATATATCGGAAATTGATTTTTGTGGATATCAGGTCAGAATCACAGCACATGTATTATGAAATCCGTTCTTTTGAAACCCATTTGCAATACCTGAGTGATCAGTCATAAATCAGCATTCATATATCAGGCTCAGAAAGTCTTTGGATTTCTGGGGTCCTCCTTCACTGTCCCTACACCAAGGGCCTATGGATGAATTGTAACAGCACCTTGAGACCATAGAGTCTGCAACTGATATCTCAGAATACATATTTGATATTTTGACTCATAAAAGAACACCACTCTAACATTCCTGATATTCATAGCGTATAAAAATTTCTAAACGTAGAGCAAACACTTGGAATCTTTCCATTATACAATAGTGTTTTCAGACAGGTAAAAAAAATCCAAAAATAGGCCAGGCACAGTGGTTCACACCTGTAATCCCAGAATTTTGAGCGGCTCAGGCAGGAGAATTGCTTGATGCCATGAGTTTGAGACAAGCCTAGGCAAACATAGTGAGACTCCCATCTCTACCAAAAATAAGTAAATACATAAAAATTAAAACTCTAAAAATGACAGAAATGTATATTTGTGTGCAATGCCTTCTCTGACTACTATTTAAGAAGGTAAATTGAACTCATTAATTCTTTGGTCTGTATATATCTGGATTGTTTTTGGTTTTTTGAGACAGTCTCACTCTGTTGCCTGGGCTAGAGGGCCATGGCATCATGCCTAGCTCACAGCAACCTCAAACTCAGGCAATCCTTCTGCCTCAGCCTCCTGAGTAGGGGACTACAGTCATGCACCACTATGCCTGGAATTTTTTTCTATATATTTTCAGTTGGCCAATTAATTTGTTTCTATTTTAAGTAGAGACGGGGGTCTCGCTCTTGCTCGGGCTGGTTTCGAACTCCTGACCTTGAGTGATCCGCCCACCAAGGCCTCCCAGAATGCTAGGATTACAGGCGTGAGCCATCACACCTGGCCTGGATTGTTTTTGATTACTCCAGTTTTCCTATATTTTCTAAACTGAATAAAGGAGATTTTTCCTTTATTATATTAAGTGAATGACTCAAAATATAAAAGACCATATGTATGTTCCATGAAAAGAATCTGTTATCCAAAGTGATTGACTTTTTGTGAATCCCCAAAATTCTGGGTAAGGACTTAATCTCTCCTATTATATTTTTTTCAGTAAGAAATACTTAATCATTCTTATTGAATCAAATTGAGTCTAGTGATACTTTGGTTCTCAGGTGTAAGAAATACACTGAGGCTTTGCATGTGTAAATCAGCTTAAATCACTGTTTATCAAATATTAGCATTCATTAGAAACCTCTGAAGGATTTGTTTAACCATAGATGCAGTCCTCACCCACTTAGTTTCTGATTCAGTAGGTCTTAGGTGTGGCCCCAAAATTTACATTTATAACAAGTTCCAGGTGATACTGATGCTGCTGGAGCTGGAAGCAAACTTTGAGAACCACTAGCCTCAACCATTTATTTGTTCCAGATTGTCCCTGGCATTTTCTACCTAATTGGTTTGTCCTGTATTTAATATTTAATGTTCAATAGCATTTATTTTATTGCTATTCTCTATAATTAACTGGAAACCTTAGGAATCATGTTTCATTATAACCTTCTTCCATTCAGAAATGTAATTCGGTAAAGATACTGTTTGTCATGTAACAGGAGAGATTATGGAGCAACACAACTGTAAACTAACATTGTTGAAAAGAAGGTAGCTTTCTTACTCATTTATTCACTAATTCACTCATCAAATATTTGTCACGTGCTCATTATGTCCTAGACATTACATTACCTACAGACAATATAGCCATAATATGAGATACTTTCTATCTCTTTTGTAATTTATACTATTAGACAGTAACCAGCTGTTCTGTGTTCATATATACAAAGGCTATCCTCCTCCTGATGATCAGTTTAGATTTCACTGTAAACTAAAATTCATTCCCTAAGGGTGAACTGACATGTAGAATGTACTAGATTGACAGGAGACAATATCAGACTTATAAGTGCAGTGTGGATAACCAAGACTGTCCAGAATGTACAAATTGTGTTCAATCATTGGAATCACACCCCCATAGACTTCCAGAACCCCAGTAAGCTCACAAAGCAGGTGAACAAACACAGTATATATTTAGGTAATAGATCACAAGAGATGACTTTAATTGAAAGAAAATGGACCAAACAAATTTTGCATTTCACACTATCTTCTCATTTAATAACAACATAATGAGGTTACATTAAAGTAGAAAAACTTAGAAGGCAGTAAAGTATGATTGATTCGCTTCAACTGAGAAGGGCTCCCCAGCACATGGAGTTGCCAATCTTGCAGGCAGGTTTCTGAGTCATCCCTGTTCATCTGTGGCCAGTGAGAAAGAAAGGCCTGACAGGGAAAGAGAAGGAGCCAGGGGGATACTTCCATATGAGAGAACCCCTGGCGACATTCAAGAAACTCACACTTCCACTGTCCATGTCAAGGAACACGCCAACCCCGCCCAGAGGTTTTTCCACATAGTGGGGAATAATTGGGGAGGTGGTCAAAAGACTGTAGTGATTGTCCTCCTTCACACTTAAAAGAAGAAAAACACCCTCAGACGCAAACGTTGTGCCAAGACTGCTTATCCAGGAATCTTTACAGACTCCTACAGCCCAGTCCCAAGAGTTGTTGACACTCAGCTCCCAGTAATGTTTCCCAGAGGTGAAACTCTTGGCTCCACACTTAGCAAAATAGATAGACCTGCCAGAATACAAAGATGCATCTTGATTGTAAGATCTAAACCCGAAGTTTCTCACATCGTCAAACATGTTGTGATTGGTTATTTCAGTATTGAAGGAAATCTCCGCTGTGGAAAGGAGAGAATATTTCAGTCAAAATCTATTTTTAAAAGTAAATTACCGGCTGGGTGCGGTGGCTCACGCCTGTAATCCTAGCACTCTGGGAGGCTGAGGTGGGAGGATCACTGGAGATCACTGGAGTTTAAGACCAGCCTGAGCAAGAGTGAGACCCCGTCTCTACTATAAATAGAAAGAAATTAAGTGGCCAGCTAATATATATAGAAAAAATTAGCCGGGCATGGTGGCACATGCTGTAGTCCCAGCTACTCGGGAGGCTGAGGCGGAAGGATTGCTTGAGCCTAGGAGTTTGAGGTTGCTGTGAGCTAGGCTGACGCCACGGCACTCACTCTAGCCTGGGCAACAAAGCGAGACTCTGTCACAACAACAACAACAAAAAAAACAAAAATAAAAGTAAATTACCTATGAGATAAGAAAGTCTATCTAGATCATTGGTGGAAAAAATTGGCCAACACCACAAAGGCAGTTCTGGTTGAAAAAATATCAGATTCATGTGCTACCCATAAACCTACAGCACAAAGAAGTACCTAATCATGATGGAAAAAATTCCTTAAAATTCAGAGATCATGAAGAGGGAGGCCATGCCTATGTCTCCCTGGTTACTTCTCATGGCACAAGAAAAACTGGAGCCCTCTGAATAGCTGTGATTCCACAGCAATAAAACTTACTCTCATTTCCCTTCCTGGGGGGTGGGAAGGAGAAGATTCTTAGACCTATCAAAATAGTGATTACTTTGCCAGTGTTATTCTATGCTAGTTAATGTACCCTTAAGAAAAAAAACGAAATATGCCCTTGTGAAAGTGACTTCCTACTAGGAACTTTATCCCGTTCACACCTGGTTTTATCTAGTGCCTCATCTTCCTCTGCCTGGGGGGCTACCCTCTAGGTTTAGATGTGCAATGGAACTCTAGGTCCTGCCTTGTGAACCACCAACTTTATTTTTTTTTTATTTCTTTTACCTTTGACCTTTTCATGCATAATGACTTTATTTTTGTTGTTCATAAAATACTACTGTCTGTCTGCATGTGATTATTTACTTTATTCATGGATTTTTATGATAATATCAATTGAAATACACATTATTAACAATTCAGTTAATACAAAATTTTAAAGGAAATATATTTAAAAATGCAGGATCTTATCTCTATCACTACATGCATTTATTAATTAGAAATTGGAGAGTCCTGAAAAATTTCCAGATCTGCATGACTCATTGAACTGAAAAGCTCTCTAAGCATGATTCTAGTGATCAAGTGCCCTGATTCTCAGTGTTTCTTTGCTCTTGTATTTTTTTTTTACCAGCTTTCTTGTATTTTGTCCACATTGCTATACTACAAATATGACTATAAACTTCTATTGACAGGATTATTTTCTCTCTGAAACAAAAGGTCAATAAAGAAAGAAACACTGGCCACAGAAAAACATGACCGCAGTGGCCACTGCACGTTCCCAGTCACACCACAGGCTGATACTCACCTCGAAAGTGGCGGTGTCTGTGGATCAGGCCCGTGATGGGTCTGGCACTGAGCTCCGGATGGACACGCCGGGGCAAGTGCAGCTGCACTGACTCACTCCTGGAAGAAGAAGGACTCAGTTAATATTTTGGGTGCCAAATACTTTATCATACTTAAGCAAAGACATAGGAGTCCACTTGATCAAAGCTTGTTGGCCGTGGCTTTTTAAAATTAAAAAGAAAAAAAAGACATAAATACTCAATGGGAAATGCTTCATCAAAAATTTCTTCTAAAATCATAGTTACCTCCACAAACCTCTTGTAAGATTCTACCATTCAGAGGGAATCTTTCTTACTGTCTCTTGACCTAACTGCTTCCACCTCCTGACTCTCAGAAGTACTTATCTTGAACTACTATCTGGAAATTCTAGTTCATGTACCTCAAGATATATATGATTTAAATCCTGAAAGCATACACAGCTGCCTTCTAGAAACTTCTGCTTGAGCTCTTCAACATAGCCCTTGGATCAAGACTAACTTGTGGTAAAGGAGCAGAGGAAATCATATTCATACAGCACACAAAAAGCTCAGATACATGAACAATTTAATGCTATAATCTAATATTTATAATAAAGGCTTCACTTTGTTAGAAAGAGCTGAATCTCTCTCATAATCCTCATGGGACCCCAGTGTACACTGAAGGCCAATCTTACCTCATCAATAGGTCTCCCAAATCCTGGAAAGAGAAAAAAAGAGGACCTTAGACTTCTTCAGACATTGAGTTTTGTGACTATCTGTTTTTAGGGTTTGGGAAAGTTAAGAAAATTACCAATCACAACCACTTCCTAAACCATCTTAACTAGTTTACTTTTTCCTCTTAAAAGGATAAGCCCAGGCTGGGCACGGTGGCTCACGCCTGTAATCCTAGCACTCTGGGAGGCCAAGGCAGGCGGATTGTTCGAGGTTGGGAGTTTGAAACCAGCCTGAGCAAGAGCAAGACCCCGTCTCTACTATAAATAGAAAGAAATCAATTGGCCAACTAATATATATAGAAAAAATGAGCCAGGCATGGTGCCACATGCCTGTAGTCCCAGCTACTCGGGAGGCTGAGGCAGCAGGATTGCTTGAGCCCAGGAGTTTGAGGTTGCTGTGAGCTAGGCTGACGCCAGGGCACTCACTCTAGCCTGGGCAACAAAGTGAGACTCTGTCTCAAAAAAAAAAAAACAAAAAACAAAAAAGGATAAGCCCAGTACGGCCTGTTGATAGACTCCAAACTCTTGATAAATTCAGAAGCCTGAGGGTAAATGAAGAGAGAGAAGGACATGGTGGCAACCAGCAGCTGTCTGCCAAGAGTTGTTCCTAGGGGTTATCCCTAAAGCCTAAGATGTTCCAAATAAGGGAAATTCAATCTAGGACATCCTCAGAGAATGAGTAAGATGATGTGACAATGTCCCAAATACTTCCATATTGTCCATTAGAGACAAAAATGGAACTCCCAACTTGTTTTATTCTGGTTATTAGAAACAAGAATTAGATATGAATTATATAAATATTTTGGAAGACAAATTTCTCTGGGAAAACCACCTACAACTCATACAGCTTTGCTGTTCCTGGGTAGGAGTTAGTTTGTCTCTATCATGCCTGGCTGGAAAATGACCCTCACCAGACATGGAGGAAATGAGGAAATATATTTGGGATACCAAATAAATAATGGAGGTTGAAGATGTGGGCATCATCTAACACAAAGTTCTGACCTGGAGCAGCTCCTCATCTGGTTTGTGGCACGTTTCCATCAGCTCCTCATACATTTGTTGTAGCTGTTTACTCTTTTGATGTAATTTTGCTTTACTTTTCTTGAGTTGCTGTAAAATGAGTTGACCTTCCTTTCTCAGTTTCTCTAAATGTTGTTCTTCTTCCTTATAGAGAATTGGATGAAGCTTCCTGTATTCACTCTTGGTAATGTTTGTCAGTAGGGACACATAATCCTGTAAGGAGATGGGTTTCCTGGGTCACATTTCCAGGCCAGCTTTATCCTCCTGCACCTACACCTCTTCGGTTTCTATTTGGTTCCTGTCCTCCACCCATTATCTGTTCACACCTTAGATCCACACCCTCCACTTGTCACAATCCACAATTCATCTCTCCTTCCTTCACTTATTTACCTCTCTTTAACCACTTCGGGACCAGCGTCGACTATAGTCGATAGCCACAGATGAACACACACAACGACTTAGCCGATAGCCGTGATAGGAAGGTGCATGGCTGAGCATGGACTTTAGCTGACAACTGTGATAGACTTTTCTAATTTTTCATTTATCAAAATAAAATTGTGAACATTTAAAAATGACATAATGAAAACATATATGTATATGTTACCTATCCTGATTTACATTACAAGTAAAGCTGCCTGTAAAGTAAAACAAGCTTTCAGTGCTTTAAAGCTTTCCTCATCACACAAGAGCAAAATGGATTCATCGTCAATGCACAGCACCAACTATCATGTGGACTGTGAGTGCCGGAGGTGGGCAAGGTTTCGCTGCCGGTGAGCACCGCACCGAAGTGGTTAATAACACAAAGAGAGTAACCGATCCTTCCCTCAAAGCACTGCCATCTACTTCAGAAGTTTCTGAGACAGCTGGAGAATTGTCTTCCAGAGTTAATCTCTTTAATACATATCCTCTCAAATCTGAAATACTACATTCAAACAGTTGAAATTTGTGGTTTCTTACTAAATCATTATATGAAATATTCTGATCTGTTTAGCAAATTAGTCTCCCCATGCAGCAACCTGACCACTTACAAATAGAAGAAATGTTGTATATAATATATATTATTAGAAGCCATCAGACAAGCTTCACATTTCTTAAATATCTAAACC
Source organism: Mirza zaza (assembly GCA_008750895.1). NCBI lineage: Eukaryota > Metazoa > Chordata > Mammalia > Primates > Cheirogaleidae > Mirza > Mirza zaza. The sequence continues at coordinate 14,207 of VSMD01075452.1, read as the reverse complement.
TAAGCCCTTAAAAGGATTTCTGTTATTCTAATTTCTATCTTCCTCCTGTACATGACCACAGGCCTCATACTGCCCAGCCATTTTAAGAACATTAATTTTCATTTCATTACATAGCCTCCCAATACTCATGCATTCATTCTCTGAATCCACTGAATCTTTGGGTTTTGTTTTGCTCTTTTTAAGCTTTACACAATCTTTTATATTGTCCTACCAGTATCACTGTGTAGCTGCTGTGCTATCAGTTTTTACCATGGCAGGCACACTTCTGAAATTCCCATTCATATCTTTTCCATCCCCAAGGGCTCATTGTACTCATCAGTATGAAATTCCCATAATACCCAATTATAGGCTTTTTTCTTTCTGGAACTCATCACATACATAAATCTTTGCCTGAAATACCTACGGACTTTTAACACCTATTTTTCCCTTAGAACTCAGATTAATTTTAAATATATATTGAGAAATTTTGGCAAAGCTCACTGGTTACTGAATTTCTTCAAATCCCTGTATGTGCCTTCATCTTACTACTTGTTGAACTTTGTTTGGACTGCATTTTATTTATTTATTTATTTTGAAGTTGCTGATGCCTTAGGGACTAAAAATACTAAGAACAATGTGACCCTACATTGAAAAACCCAATTATCTTTCCTATAAATCAACTGATGTGTAGAAGGTGAGAACTCATGATTTCAGCCCACATTCTTGAAGGCAGAGGTTCTAGCATGTCTCTATAAAGCTGATTCTGATGGAAATAAGTCCCACACTCACCATCCAGTGATTCATTGTTGTGCTCTCTTCATTCAGATTTCTCTTGTTTTCTTGGATCTTGTCCCATATAGATCTCATTTCCATTACTAGCTTCTCCTGTAAGAGAACTATGAATGTGAGTAACAGAAAAACAAATATATATTTCTAACCCTGGCTGATGCAGAAAGTCAAGGGATGTTCAAAAAAAGTACATTAGGGAGAATGGAAGGATTATCTTCTCCTATTTACCCTCCATAACTGTCTGTTTTAGAAGATTTTAGACCATAGACCATAAATAATGTAATCATTCTCAAGGGAAAACAAATATTTTATAGAGCTGGGTAAATTGCAGATAAGCATCTTGCTTTATAATGTCCATCTGCTATTGCTTCTCATCTGCTAATTACAGGGTGCTTAAATCTAACTTATTTGTCTAGTGTTATTAAGTATGTTTACTATATGTTCACAAAAGCCTCTTTGTCCAATGTAGTTTTCATAGCCAGCCATCTGTGAATATGAGGGTTTTATGTTGCTGTTAGCATAATTCCGCATGACTAAAACAATAATTGATTGACTGTATCATCTTGACATTGGAATGCAAACCTCATGGAGGCAGCTATACTTATGACTTATGTCTTTTATTCACAGCTTTGTTTTCCATACCTAGAACAATACCCAGTACATATTAGGCACTCAGTAAAGAATGGGGTCACCATGCTCATGATCTTCATTTCCTTTCTACTCTCTCTGACTCTACTGCCCTCCAGCTTTCAAAGTGCTCTCAGAGGCATCACTTACCTGGCGGTCCTCAACTGCCACGTCAATGGGATGGTGTCTGTGAGCCTCATGCTCCTGGGAATTAGAGCAGAGCAAACAGAGCAGGCTCTTGTCCACCTCACAGAACATCTTCTTTGTCTCTCTGTGGGTCTCACATATTCGCGCCTCAGAGCTCAGGAATTGCCAGAGACTGACATTTCTGGCCAGGGAAGACATCTTCTTCACAAGGGTATCGGTTTTGATGTCTTTGTGCTGTGAGGGTTGTCTGCACACAGGACAGTGGCCAGGACTTTTGGCTTTTTCCCAGGACAGGTAGAGGCAGGGTCTACAAAAGCTGTGCCCACAGCCTATGGTGACTGGGTCTAGAAGGTAGTTCATGCAGATGAGGCAGGTGACTTCTTTCTGGAAAGCTTGTGGGAAATCTGTGTCCATTTTCCTAAGGAAAGGAAATCAGAAGAATTTATTCTTCTGCCCTGGAGAGACAAAAGTCTAAGCAAAAATTTACTCAAGTTTTGACTGAATAAAAAAGTGGTATCAAGAGCAGAATAGGCTTTGCATGACACAAATGGAAAAGTGAGGCACAAAGAGAGTTGTCAAGCTTTGTAGATACCTTTGTCAGTTGCCTAAGCAACATGCATCTATCTACTTTGCCAAGTCTCTTTCTCTACTATAAATGTACCAGTTTTGTGGAGTGTTATTTTCCTCCAAATGGCTTGAACTGCAGGAGCTTGACCCAATCTGTAGCTCTAGGGGTGAAGTCTGGAGGAATCTCAAAATCAGTCAATGTTCATTGCCAGGCATTGATTTGGCAATGGGATTAGAGACTGGGATTTTATCTCGTTATTGCACTTAATTGTTATAACTCTCCTATCTTGGTGACTCCTCCAACATCACTCTAGAAATAAGAGTTATAGCTTTGTTTTATGTGTGTGTGGCTTTTTGTTTGTTTTTTGAGACAGGGTCTTGCTCTGTCCCCCCACACAGAGTATAGGCAGTACCATCATAGCTCACAGCAACCTCAAACTCCTGGGCTCAGGGGATCCTCCTACCTCAGCCTCCCAGGTAGCTGGGACTACATGTGCTCACCACCACCAAGACACCTGGCTAATTTTTCTATTTCTCTATTTTTATTTTTATTTATTTATTTTTTTCTTTTTGAGACAGAGTCTTACTCTGTTGCCTACACTAGAGTTCCATGGCATTAGCCTAGCTCACAGCAACCTCAAACTCCTGGCCTCAAGCAATCCTTCTGCCTCAGCCTCCCCAGTAGCTAAAACTACAGGCATGCACCACCGTGCCCAGCTAATTTTTTTCTATATATTTTTAGTTGTCCAATTAATTTCTTTCTATTTTTAGTAGAGACGGAGTCTCACTCTTACTCAGGCTGGTCTCAAACTCCTGACCTTGAGCAATCCTCCCACCTCGGCCTCCCAGAGTGCTGGGATTACAGGCGTGAGCCACCATGCCTGGCCAATTTCTCTATTTTTAATAGAGATGGGTTATCCCTTTTGTCAGGCTGGTCTGGAACTCTTGAGCTCAAGAAATCGTCCTATCTTGGCCTCCCAGTGTGCTAGGATAACAGTCATGAGCCACCATGCCAGGCCCAAGTGTTATAGCTTTGGATCAAAATTAAAATCAGTTAACCAAGCAACCATTATCTTCTAAGCAACTATTATGATTCACTCAATCAATCATTTTGTGGTATATTTATTCTTCTGGAAACCATCTATCAATCAACTTGAAGATATGGTGCTTAATACAATATCCTTATAAATAGATAATAAATGTTTCAACAAACTAAACATTTTAAACAGATAAAATGCAGTAACATACAGAATGCTACTGATCTGTATATCTTCTGTCTGTCACTCAAGTTCTAGAAAATGCCTTTCGTGAAACCCACTGATAAAAGTGCGTAAGAAGCATGTATATACAAGACGTATTCACAAAACCCAGGTTTCTCCTTGATATTCTTTTTTGTCTGAAACAGATTCCTTCTCAAAATCAACTTCTAAGTACATCAGAATAATAAAGGCTAAACTTCATTTTGTCAAAGTGGATCATACTTCAACCAGTCTCTTTATATAAGAATACCCCAAGCTGTTAAAACTGTTCCATCTTTATTAGCTATACCCTGCATTTAAACAGACCAGTAATTGCAGCATTGAAAGTAGGAATATCTTCCAAGTCTTTGAAAACTATCTTTTGCATTGTGGAAAAATGTTACTTACCATGTAATAAAATTTACTCTACAAAATAAAGTAGGGCCCCCATTTCTACATTGGATGAATACAGATGGGATTCTATTACTGGGATTCCTCATGATCACATGTGACCCTTTCCCTTACCTGAATATTTCCTGGTGTCTTTAGAATTTAAGTCAATAAACTGAAGCTTCTGAAGAGGCAAGATTAGAACAAAGGCAAAATTTTCCTAATTCTGTTATCAATTATTTGACTATCTCTCCTATGTGTACATGAATACACCACATGTTAAGCAAAATATAATGCATATATGACCTACTTATAGAATAAAATGTTCCTAGCCAATTTATAGGATCCACAAAATGTACAAAATTACAAATTATCTGGCAACTATTTTTGCATATTACCATATATAAACAATAAAGAAATATATAAAATAATAGAGAAAAAATCATCAGATTAATTAAAAAGTAGATAGATGAGATGATGAAACAGATGAGATGATAAAAATTAGATTTTATCTAATTTATCTATAAATTAGATAAAATCTAATTTATAAATAGGTTAAAGGAATGGAGTCACTTTTACTAAATAAGCAAACAATATCACTTAATAAAAACTATCTTAGTTTACTGATTTATAATTTAAAATTATGTTGTTTGTTTTAGTGTTAGAAAACAGCAGGAACTCCTATAGATTGTGTACTCACCTAAGAAATTGGCAAGCTCACCAATGGTTTCTGTAGAATTAATATGAAGTCAGTTGAGCGATCAGGACCTCAAGAGTAAGTAGTGGTAGCTTTCTGAAGTCTCTGTGGCCAGGTGAGCTCCAAACTTAACTCTGCCTGTTGTGGAGAAGAATGAGCTTGGCTTCTTCAATGTCCTTTTATGGGATGTCTGAAGACCACACCCATAACTTCTAAGTGATTGCATTTCCGGGCTCCTCAAATGGGTGTTAATATGGATGATTAGATTTTCTCAAGATTGGTTTACCACCTTGGCTAATCTATATAAATAAATTTCTACAAACATAATCTCATCAAAATCCACAAATTTCGCAATAAATAAACTCCCAAATAGCGACTTAATATCCAAAAAAATTTTTTGCATTGATAGTTTTTATTGTTAACTTATTTAAAAAGGTAGAAATATTATTGCATTAGTTAGTGATTTGGGCAAATATTTCAGAAACTGGTGCATTTTGTGTGAGGTTGGCTTTACATATATTTTTTTTTATGTAGGAAGTGTTTTATTTCTTGTTTTGATTTACTTTTGTATTTTAATGTAAGAATTTAATATAAACAACTTTTGCCCTTATTTCAGAAAAGATTTCTCCTGCTCCTCTCAATCCAGATAAAGACACCTAAGGTTTTCTCTCAAGAGCAGGACACAGAATTCTCTGCCAGGAACTCCCCACCCCTTCTCCAGGGGGATAAAAGAGAAAGACTGGGAAGCCCCAGTTCAGGGAACCCCTGCATCGGATCGGGTAGAAGAGGTTGTATCTAGGTAAATCAGAGTTTATTTCTGATTTCAGAATATAATTATGATGGAAGCCTTTTGCCAACAACATATTTAGTTCACTACTTATGGAGTGGGAAGAGATGCCACTTTGGGGCCTTGAGAAAATGCCTTCCTACTTACAATTAACTCCAAATATCTTTATAGTCTGAGAGAGCCAAACTGTGGATCCTTAAGATGAATCTCACACTCATGCACAAGAGTTTGCAGAGAACTGCCTTGGCTGCACAGAGAACATTGAATCAGTGGAATGATACAGCAAGACTCTGAGGAGCTGAAGGAACAAACCACTGAGAAGAGGGAAGAAAATGAAGCAGCCCTAACTTCTATCATTCCTCGATTTGTGAATAGGCAAAGATGGATTATTCTACCATGAGGTCTTTGCTGGAATCCTCTGAGATCTGGGAGTTTTCCTGGATTGAGCCATCCAGGGATAGGACAGGAGGTTTGATTCTGGGGCAGAAGGCAGGGACTTGGGAGGGAGAATCCCTATGGGAAGTGGACCCAGCTGGACAGATGCCTGGATGCCTGGTGCAGGGTGGAGTTAAAATGATGAATAACTTTGTAGAACTGAAAGTCCCAGAAAGCTCCTAAGTATCCATCACCCATGGATGGAGCCAGTCAAATGGGGAAGGAAAAGCCAAGGGAAATCTGGAAGAAGGGAAGTCAGAGACTAGAGGGCACTTTAACTGTTCACTGGACAGATCATCCTCTTAGTTTCAGAAACAAGAAGTACAAGGTGAAAGGGTTGCTTTTGCTCTGGGGCCAAAACAATAGAGCACTTTTCTATGGCTTCTCCAAAAGCACCCTATGCAACCCGAAATACAGAGAAATCTGGGAGGATTCCTGGTGTCAAGAGTCTTGGTTTGCTAAATCCCAAATATCCTGTCTGAATCAGGAGTTGCCCTGGTTTTTCTTCCTGCTTTATTTTTCCCAGAGCAGACAAGACAACATTGGCTCCATGTGTAGGTCTGACAATTCTAAACTCTAGTCTGGTTTTCTATGTCATAAAGGTATAAAATATCTCTCAAAGCAAAAGGACAAAAAATATTTATTGACAGTTTCTTCGCTATAAATATACATTTTAAACATTTAGACATTTGCTATGTGGTCCTGAACTTATTCTCTTGCCCTGGCTTCACAAATGTGAGAAGATACCTGTGGAAAAGTCCTGCTCAAAAGTTCTTTTGACACCCACCTCTTCCCAGCGCAGTGCTTGTTCCCAAATTGACTTCTTTGAAAACTATGGGTTTTTTTTTTCCTTCTTTACTATTTAGTTTATAAATTGCATTGTAACAAGAAAGTGACAATAGTGGAAAATGACAGAAAATATTTTTTAAGAATAACTCATATCCAAACTCCACCAAAATTTAATAAACCAATCTGGAAGGCTCCCTTTCTTGAAGCTTTTCCCACCTAAAGCTTTAGCTCTGGCCATTAAGAGGTTTGATAGCTTTGGACTGTGTTGCTCAAAAACAAGAAAAATTTTTTGAAAGGAATGAGAATTATTACCTGTTCTCTAGACCTTCCATACTATACCCATACATATTTCAGATACACGATGTAGTAAAGTTTCCACTATTGTTTTTAAAAATTACTGTGAATTTGAAAAAAATGCTAATCTCTTCTGTGACCCATGATTTTTATAAATACTCTCAAGGATTTTTGTTTGTTTGTTTGTTTACAAATTATTTTAACACCATGTTTTCCTCAGAGAAATACAGAAATATGTACTTATTAATAAAATAATATGTATTATTCATAAATGTTCATAACTATTCTATGTGAGGATGGGCAGAGTACACAGAAAAGACTTGCCTCAACAGTGGGGAATAATTATCTCTAGACTGAACATTGCTAAAGTCCAAGCTAAAATGTCTTAAAAGGAAGATCCAAAAGGATCAAACTATTTCCAAATAATTTAGCAGTGCTTCCAAATAGCACTTAAAACAGTACTAGCAAAATAAAACCATACAACATCCCTTAAAACATTCACTATATCTGTAAATCTATAAAAAATTATCAATGATGCAAAGAAACAGAAATATAACAGAGAAGAAAAAATGTCATCATTCTAAATGAACTAGAATTGACACAGATATTAGAATTAGCAGATAAATACATTAAAACATTTAAAATAACAATATTTCATATATTCAGCTAAAGTAAGTAGAGGTATGGAAAACATAAAAAAAGAAACAAATTATAGAGATAAAGTCTACAACTTCTATAATGAGAAATAAATACATCGACTGGGATTAATGAGACTTTGGACATTGCATAAGATTAGGTTAGTAAATGTAAAGACAAAGCATTAAATACAACATGAAAGAGAAATAAGAATTTTAAAATATGATCAGAATATCAGTGAGACATAGGCAACTTCAAGTGGCTTAATATGAGTGTTGTTGAAATCTGCAAAGGTTAAACAAATTAATTAAATTAAATTAAAATAAAGTGAGGACAGAAAAATATTTAAAGAAATAATGGGCAAAGGCCAGGCGTGGTGGCTCACGCCTGTAATCCTAGCACTCTGGGAGGCTGAGGTGGGAGGATCACTGGAGATAAGGAGTTTAAGACCAGCCTGAGCAAGAGTGAGATCCCATTTCTATTAAAAATAGAAACAAACTATCTGAACAATTGAACATATTTAGAAAAAATTAGTCCAGCATGGTGGTGCATGCCTGTAGTCCCAGCTACTTGGGAGGCTGAGGCAGGAGGATTGCTTGAGCCTAGAAGTTTGACGTTGCTGTGAGCTAGGCTGATGCCACGGCACTCTAGCTTGGGCAATAGAGAGAGATTCTGTCTCAAAAATAAATAAATAAATAAATAAATAAATAAGAAGAAATAAAAAAATAAATAAAAGAAATAATGGGCCAAAAAATTTCCAGATTAGACAACCAAAAGTGCATAGAGCCAAGAATCTTGATAAACCAAAAAGAAAGGAAAAACTTTTTTCTAACTGCTCAAAATAAATGACAAAGAAAAAAAACATCCAAGAAAGAAAGAAAAGACATGTTACGTTGAAAAAAAGAAAAGAGATAAAGATATCAAAAGACTTCTTGTCAGCAACAGTGCAAGTGAGCCAACAGCTTGCTCCAGGCTCTCCTTTCAGGGCTTGTTCAGAGAATGATCTGTGGAGTTTTCATAGCACCCCAGTGCCATGAAGTGATGCATCTTCATGAGGGGTAATCCACACTGGCAACTTTATTTTTACATAATCTAAATTATTTTTAGATGTAGACAAATAAGAACCAAATGAGAGTAGGAAATTAAATAACAAATATTTGGGGAGACACAAAATCCCCCTTTCTGAAATTAAAAAGATAACATGTATTATAAATTTATTTAACTTGCTAATATTCTTTGGTGAGAGCAGCTATAATTTAATCAATTACCCAAAATCCTGAATACCATACATTATTATTAGCTATAGTTTCCGTGATGTACACTAGATATCCTGACCTACTCATCCCAGATAGTTGCTGCTGTGTACCCTGAGTCCAGTATTTCCTAAATATTATCTCTTTTTTTTTTTGAGACAGAGTCTCACTGTGTTGCTCCGGCTGGAATGCCATGGCATCAGCCTAGCTTACAGGAACCTCAAACTCCTGGGTTCAAGCGATCCTTCTGCCTCAGCCTCCCGAGTAGCTGGGACTACACTCATGTACCACCATGCCCGGGTAATTTTTTCTATATGTTTTTAGTTGGGCAATTCATTTCTTTCTATTTTTAGTAGACACGGGATCTTCCTCTTACTCAGGCTAGTTTCGAACTCCTGACCTTGAACAATCTGCCCACCTCTGCCTCCCAGAGTGCTAGGATTACAGGCGTGAGCCACCTCGTCTGGCCAAGATTATTTCTTATAGAGAAAGAGTACTTTGTTCTGAGATGGGTGCATTTATCTGTGTGTGTTTAATCCCTACTTGAAGGATGCAGGAATGAAAGCTAATTCCTCCTGGCTCCTGACTTCAGACCCCTGTGTTTATGGTGGGGGAAAGGGGAAATTCAGGAAGCATAGTGGCCTCTTGTCCTCTGGGACAGACGCAGCCTTGGGGAATTATCAGGAAACCTAGACTCAGGAGGAATACACTATAGATATTGGAAGAGAGAACACTTTTCCCCCTGAATCCTAATTTGTAATTTCAGGCAGAAGCAATTTGTTTTCATCAATAAATTAAAATAAATTGAATTTATATTTTATTTTATTAAAAGCAATATATATTTATCTTGTCATCTACAGGTAATCAATTCTCCCACTCATTTTAAAGATATGGTTATTGGTGATTTTCATCATGATGATATCACACTAATTTAGTTTGTTTCCTTATATTGATGACTTTGTGATAAATAAACTTAGAAATCAAGAAGAAAACGCATCTTAGACACAGTCATGTTTCACTTAACGATGGGGATATGGTCTGAGAAATGGGTTGTCAGGCAATTGTGCCATTTTATAAACATTATTGAATGTGCCGACACAATCGTAGATGGAACAGTAGCTGGGACTGCAGCCCCACCCCCTGCCCCTTTTGCTATGCTCATCGCCCACCCGGTCAATGGTTACTGCCTCCTTTTCCCACTGGACTTCTTGGGCCTGGCCCCTTTCCTGCTGGATCATAGCTCTTTCCTTATGATCCCTCGCGCTATGAAAGGGAGAATTTCTACAATATAAGGAAATATTGGTTCACCTAAGGAACTCACTCAGAGGGTGAGAAAATAAAAACAATCTGACAGAGTTCTCCCATTTCCTTCATAGGAACAACACGGTAGCCAGGGACCATGAAGACCAGCCTCAGGGTCATTTCTATGTTTGTCATGGGATTCAGCAGCAGGCTTTAACTGGCTCCAGGTTTCCATATTTTTCCCCTCAGACTGGAGTTCTGGGCTTTCCTCTGCCACCCTGTGAGAAACCCAGGTGCCACTTTTCCAGCTCATGGAGGTCTCACAACTGCCCTCTCTGGCCTCTAGCTGTTGTTGCTGGAAAGATGGAAGATTCCCGAGCTCTTTCAGGGTTTCAGTCCAGCTGAGCGCCACAGCCACTCTGTCCAAGAGTGCCCCTAAACCAGGTCTTGGGTTGGGGAATGCTGGAGGAGAGGGACACAAATGCCAGGTCTCTCAGGGGAAGATACTGGAGCAGAGCTGGGGCCACCCAGGCCCCCTTGCCCATCCAGGCCCAGCCAGCACTTTGCACTGCACAAGGCCCTCCCACTGGGAGCATTCCCAGGCAGGAAGCACAGGGCAGGACGCCCGGCTCCTTTCAGGCCTACAGTCCACCTCCCGTCACCCACCACCATCAGAAGCCAGCTCAGGAGAGGGGCCTGCAGAGCCCTCAAGCTACAGGGGCTGAATCCAGTCAGGGGGCACAGAGATCACAACAGAAAAGGTCTCCCGAATGCTCATCGGGCTCCCAGGTTTCTCTCCAGTGTTTCCAGGATGATCTTCGCTGTGACTAGCAGATGCAGCCCACGGGTCCACTCTCTGTTCTGAACTCGAACAGCCTCCCGCTGGTGCCCAGTATGGTAAGGGACAGCCAGGACTCCTTGGCACTGTGAGGCACATCTGGACTAAAGGAAGATTTCTGGATTTCTTGAGAGCAGCCAACTTTAAGACCAGGGATACGACAATCTGCCCACCTTGCCTTTCTGACTCCATACAGGGCCTGGGCCACTGCAGGCCAAACACAGCCTGTGGTCATTCACGAAAGTGGGGTCTGGCACATGGTGATGACGGCACCAACCCGGGACTCTCCAAATTTCTAGAATCCTGGTGTTAGAGGTGACACCATTCCCAGAGCTTCTCTTTCAGGCCCAGCACACCCATCCTGTCTGAGGCAGGCACCCATCCAACTGCAGATTTCTCTGGAAGCTTCCAGGCGCTGCTGCACAGCACCATTGTGAAAACCTATGGATTTCTCACAAGGAAAGCAGGTTTCCTTGGATGGAAACTGAAGCTCTGAAGGTGAGCCGCCTCTTCAGCATTAGTTGATGCTCAGGGTCTCTATACCCAGGAAGATGCCTGCACCAGAGAATGAGCCTAACTTCCCACTTCCAACAGGGCTCAGAAAAGTCCATCTCCACGCACCAACTTTGAACTAGAGGAGCAGCCTGGGGCCAGGGTTCTCCACCCTTGCGAGGTCACAGGCATTGGAGAGCAGCCCTCTGCTCTTGCCCATCCTCACATGGCCTGGATTTCTGGGCTTCTTCAGATCTGAGGACCTAAGTCCTTCATTGGCTACAGTTATTGATTCAACTTTTTTTCCATAGCTGACTTATATTTTTATTATTGGATACATTTATTTTTAAATGAAAATTTCATATTACTACTGTGAACAAACAGAATCGCTTGAAGTTTTAAAAAATAACAGAATATAGTGAACATTTTATTTCTAAATTAAACTTACATCAAAAGAATACAAATAGAATAAAATTAATCAACTTATGAAAACTCATACAATACCACAATTCATAAAAGAGCTTTGTAGAGGTTTTCTGAAGAAGGATATAAAAAATCATTAAACATCTAAGAGAATAAGTTGCAATGCATTTAAATTCATCAGGTTACTACTTAACAGACATTGAAAATGAAAGACAAGAGTGGCTGAAGACATTTGCTGTATCTATATTCAATAAGTGACTCTATAAAAAAGCCAGAGAGAACTCCAAGTCAAAAAGAAAAAGACAATCAACTTGGCATAAAACTGGGAGGGAGGACACCATTTGAATGGCAGTTCACACACACACACACACACAAAATATAAATGGCAGAGAAAACTACCCAAAAAATGTGTTCCACTCTATTTGTCATCAGGCAAATGCAAATTATACAACAAGGTGAGTTGCACAAAATTATTCAAATATAAAAACAGATAATTAAAAAAAATAGATATGAAGTGTGTTAGCCAAAGAATGGAGGAAACTAAATAATCATCACTGAAAAGTATGTAAATATGCACGGTCTATTTGGCAAACTTTGCAAGCATCCTGTGTATATGATACAGCTAGTTCACTCCTGGTTACATACCCAACAACAAGAGATAGGCCTCAATAAATATATTTTAATAAAATAAAACATAAAATTGTGTTCAATGGTCTGTACCATATAATTAAGATAAAACTTTCAAAGACCTTTGTCATATCAAAAATATTTTCTTATTTTCTTTAGTTGCCAAAGAAATTATAAGTAACCAATTATAGATTTGTATTTTCTTTTTTGCTGATCTAACATCTTTATTTATTCTGTGTTTAAAAAATGGCAAAGTCTGGAGAAAATTTAACAAGAAAATGTATCAAAATTGTGCTAGAGCTTGGCAGACCTATGACACCGTCTGGAGGCTCCCTTCTTGACTGTGTGGAGAGAGTGCTTCACCTTCACTGTGCATGTGGAGAAGAGGCAGGAAAATAGACCTGAATGTAGAATGGGAAGGATATGGGTAATTCAATGATTGGAGGCATCATTGCCAAGGAAGAGCAAGCTCAAGGAAGGACCAGGTTTGGGGAATAGGGTTAATCTGAGTTTTTGACATTTCTAGACTGGCATTCCAAAGGAGGTATGTGATGGGGACATCTATGAGATAATTACTTTGTGATCTGAATTTCTGTAGATTTATATGGACTTAGATATCAATTTGGGAATCGGTAGTGTGAGAATGATAGATAAAAACATGGAGCATGATGTGTTCCTGCTGGGAAGGGGTATAAACTAAGATCACAATACCCAGGTTCCCAACCAATAGAAAGCAGCAAAGGAGACTGAGAAGGCCAAGTAGGAAAACCAGGAATTTTGGGTACTTGAGAAGGAAATCCTGATGAATGAGAACCAATCAATGTGTGTTCAGTGTATGAACCAAATGCTTCTACATTGTTATTTCTCTTCGTTTACTTACTAGTTCCTTGAAGACTGAGCTCAAGCATCACTGGTAAGAAGGGACACCTGCCCTTCCTCTGCCCTTCCTAATCCTGTGCAAGTTATAGTAACTAAGTGACCCCTTGTATTTTTGCCATTCAATTTTTATCCAATTTTCAGAAAACTGGAAGAGAATCAATGTTAATCCAGTCCAGTGTGCGTGTCTGAAAGCGTCTGGTGAGATTATTCCCCTTGGTTCTTCTCCTCCAACTATGTTTTCTTTTAATTTTCTAGGGAAGAGAGTGAGGGAAGTCTGTGGGCTTTACTAGTAATAAGTGCTCTTTCCCTAACCCACCCCAGGACTTATCACCATGGGGAAAAACAAAATCAAATCTAGATCATGAAAAATGAAAAGTAGCAAATTTAATATATCCAGAAGGTTTGCATAAATACAATATTTCTGACATAAGGCAGGGTGAAAAAATATGCCTCAGTTCTAGTGCCTTCTCTACAGCATAACCAAATGAGTTTAATTCTGGAATGTGTCCAGGGCTTAATATAAGGGAATTTGTTAGCACAATTACTCTTACTAGTATAGCTAAGTGTGTTGGTTAATTTTGCCTCAACTTGACTGGCCACAGGGCACCCAAATTAAATATTATTTCTGGGTGTGTCTCTAAGGGTGTTTCAAGACAAGATTGGCATTTCAATCAGTGGGGTCAGTAGATCGCCTTCCTCAATATGATTGGATTTATCTGTTCCATCCACTGACAGCTTGACTAGAGGATAGAGGAAAACGATAGAAGAAGTAAGAAGCCTTACTGTTGAGCTGGGACATTTCATCTCATCTTCTCCTGCCCTGGGACTGAGATTCACATCAACATCTCCCCTGGGTCTAAGGCCTTCGTATTCAGACTGAATTACACCCCTGGCTTTTTCCTGGGCTTCCAGCTTGCAGATGGAAGAGCATGGGATTTCTCAGGCTGCAGGATCTTGTCAGCCAATTCCTCAACATAAGTGATATTGTATATAAAATCTCCTGTTCATGCTGTGTCTCTGGAGGATGTTGACAAATAATACACTAAGGCGAAATTACATTGATATATGATAAAAGGAA